>PVKS010020269.1:0-31536 GCA_004027875.1 Aplodontia rufa | reverse complement strand
AACCCGACATTCACATCACTGGCATCAGTGACATGATTAGACTTGTGAAATGATTGCTTTGACTTCACAAGGGGGAGTACTTTCTCAGAACTGTGGTTTATCCAACAGCATGAAGTCTTGCAGCGAGAACGCTTGGATGTGTGTATTAGTTGTGGGTAAGCGATGTGATGGAGTGTGGATGTGTGGAGTAAACATTCTGTTGAAGCAGAAGAGTAGAGTTTTCTAATTTTAAAACTAGAAAGAACCTTACATGTTCATTTACTAAATCCTATCATTTATCTTAAAAGCCACCCAGCTTTAGTCATGAAGTACAGGTTCTTTGAATATTAGTTCATAGCTTTTTTGGTTCTTCCACTGTATCCTTAAAGAACCATCAGAGGAATGGGTTGACAATAACTGCAGGTCACTCCTTAGGCCTTTTTTGCTAGGGTGCATCTCATATAAGCTGTCAGGAAACCTGTGTCGTGCATTTCAATAACCTTTCCAGTCACCGTCTCCATGTTATTGAAATGTTTTCATTTTCTTTCTGGCTTATATTTCAAAACATGAAAGAGACTTTTAGTTGAGGACATTTTTATCTATTTTCAAATTTCTGAACTAAATCCCTTAAGTGAAGAAGAAAGGAAGGAAGGAAGGCAAACTATCCTCTTGAATAAAAGAAGTTGTTAAGAATGAAGACAACCTGGGAAATGTTTGTTTCAACAGTGTCCCAGAGCATAGCTTTTTCAAAAGGGCTTCAACTGTAGCATTTTTCGATGTGGAAAATGGGGAGCAATTTTCATGCTACTTCAAACCAAAGAAATTTGAGCAAGGAAAGCTTTTAGGTCCTCCAATTCCCCCGTCTTTCCACTAATGCATTGTTCACCAGAATGTCACAAATAGCCTCTGGTGTCTCTAGGTGGGAAGGTGGGGTCATGGGTTTTGGTGCTGGCATTGGTCTGTGCCTTTGAGCAAATGATTGCATCCTTTCAC
Source organism: Aplodontia rufa (assembly GCA_004027875.1). NCBI lineage: Eukaryota > Metazoa > Chordata > Mammalia > Rodentia > Aplodontiidae > Aplodontia > Aplodontia rufa. The sequence goes on along the minus strand of PVKS010020269.1, from coordinate 30,564 downwards.
ATGTCTTTGAAATGAGAGTGACATATAAACAAAGCTCTCTGGTGTGACATTACGCAAAGCATTCAAGAGACTTTTAACTTATAGAATTGAACTCAAAATAGTACTAGCTACATAAACTTTTAAGATACTTTTTAAAACTGGTTGAAAAGAGTGTCATTTTTTGATGTAAGGCTTTGGGTTATTAATACACAGTAACAAGACACAACACTTCTTGTGGTGTTCTATTCACATCTCTCTCCTGCCATTGACAAGATGTCACTTGTTATACACATGCATATACAGTCATGTGCCATTTAACATTTCAATCAGCAATGGGCCTCATATATGATGGTGGCCCCATATGATTATATCATCTAATGATGTCAGACTTATACTACTTTCTGTAAATACACTATACGATGTTTGTACAAGGACAAAATCACCTAATGACATGTTTTACAGACTGCATTCCTGTCATTAAGTGATGCATGATCATTCATACATATATATGTATAGGTATTTTATACTTTCTATAATGAATAATATAAATATTTGTTGCATGTGTTGCTACATATATATCATACAATTTTCATATAATAAACCATCAAAATCCTAAAACATGAGAATTCAGAGAATAGAAAAGAGAAATGCTGAACAGATATTGACCAATCATTTTCCTAAACTGATGAAAGACATGAATTCTCGAAGCACATTATATATCAATTAAAGACGCACTGTGGTGAAACAGTAGAATTCTTATCAAAAAGATTTTCAAAGCAACCATAAAAAAACACACACACAATGATTTTCATTTCTTTGTAAAAGCCCTGATGTGAACTGTTCAGCAATGATAATGACTCCAGATGACAATGGGAAATATCATAATGTAGAGTTATACAGACAGCAAAATTATTATTTAATAATAAGAATGAAATAAAGGTATTTCAAAGCTTGCTGCAATTCAGGAAATGTTCATTCAAAAAACAAAAGCTAACAATAATAAGAACAAAGCCCCTCACATTTTCTCAGAAATAACAACACACTTTGTGTCATTTCAGTCCCATCTCCAACCTCCAGCTAAGCAGAACCCATGAGAAGAAGAATGTGTAGTCCCAGTACCAGAGAGAGAAAAAAATAAGCCTCATTTGCAAAGAGTTGTGATTAATTATTTGTGGTAGCTGCACAAGAATGGTTGTGATTATTTTGCCAAACTTGGAACTGACCTAATGCTGAAACTACTTTGCAAAAGTATTTGTTGAAAACATTTACAAACTAAGGTTTTTGCTTCTCTAGATGATAGGTAACAGGTGTAGCAAGAAATTCACTGATCAAAATGTTTGTGAAAAAAGACTAGAGAATATGCACGTTAGAACTTTGAAGAGCTCCAACATATGCCTGGGCATCTACAAGGCCATCTACCTGGTCAGACTTTTATCCATGCTCAGGAAAGACTTGAGAGGTCCTCGAGCTCCATCAACTACTGATCCTAAGAGTCTGTGAAAGCAGGAAGAAAAGGTTAAGGTGCCTGATTGAGTGCTGAAGGCATGTGCCAATTTTTACTAGGAGTTACTCACCAGAGACTGAGAAATTTTTAGGTATTTAAGGAATTTTTTCAATTATTATTTGACCACTATGCTAATAGAACAGAGACAGCAGAGAGCACATGCAATAAGTAACACAAACTTTGCAGAATTATATCAGAAACAAAACAAAACAAATACCACAAGTAACAGCAACAAAAACAACAAAGTCCTGGAAAAAATGAGAATCTGATTTCCAGAGTTAACATATTATTATACTCAAAATGTTCCATTTTCAATAAAAAGTGTAAGACATGCAAAGAAACAAAAAGCATGGCCCATACGCATGAAATCAATGGAAATGACACCAGCCTAAGGCAGGAAAGAAATTGAACTTTCTAGACAAACTATTTAAATCAGCTATTTAAATAAGTTCAACTCTCAAAAGGAAGCAGTCTAAAAGCAACTAAGGGGAAGTATGACAATAACATTTTACCATGTCAAGAATATCAATAGGGAGCTAGAAATTATAAAAAGGAATCACATAGAACTTTTTGAATTGAAAAATACAGTAACTAAAATTTAAAAATTATTGGAGGCACACAACATTAGATTCAATTAAATGGAAAAAAAAAAAAAGAATCAGTAAGCAAGATAAGACAACTGAAATTATCCAGTCTGAGAAGGAGAAAAAAATGAATGAAAAAATAAACAGAACACCTGTGGAGATGCCATCTAATATGCTAACATGCAGACCATTGAAGGTTCAGAAGAAAAGATAAAAATGGGTAGAAAGAAAATTTGAAGAAATAGTGCCTAAAATCTTGCAAATTTAATGAAAAATTTGAATTTAAATATTTAATAATTATAACAAATTCCCAGCATGAGAAGCTTAATAGATCCACATCTATACACTTCAAAATCCAAGTATCAGAAGTTAAAGACAGAATCAAAGTCAGCAAAAGAGAAGTAATTCATCATATAAGAGGGATCCTTAATAAGATTAACAGTTGATCTATCATAAAAAATCATGGGGCCCAGAAGATACTGGGATGATATAGAAAACTAGCATAGACTTTTAACAAGTAAAGACATTAAGAATCAAGAATCTGGGCTGGAGCTGTGGCTCATCAGTTACAGCGCTTACCTTGCATGTGCGAGTATGGAGTTTCAAACTCTAGCACCACCTAGACAATGAAGTGTAGGAGCAATGAAAGCCACATGGAAAACTAAATAAAATTGATTCTCACTTTCTCTCTCTCTCTCTCAAAAAAAAATAAGTCAAGAGTCTTCCAAAGAAGAAAATCTCATAACAATTTGAGTTCACCAATACATTTTACTATGTGTTTAAAGAATTAATGTAAATCCTTTACAGCTTCTTACAAGAAATGGGAAAAAAGAAAAGATTTCTTAACCCACTCTATCAGGCCATCATGGGTTAAGCATCTGAAATTCAAAAACCTGAATCCAAAATCAAAATTTTTAGCACTAGTCAGACATACTGGCTAGTACCTGTAATCCAAGCAGTTTAGGAGGTTGAGACAGGTGGATTGAAAGTTTGAGGCCAACCTCAGCAATTTAGTGTTGTCCTAAACAGCTTAGTGACACCCTGTCTCAAAATAAAAAAATAAAATAGGGGACTTATGAAGATAGAGGCATGCAGGAGGGCTGCAAGTAGAATCTCTCCATGAAGCAGGACACCAACAGTGCGAGAAGTGCCTTTCTTTTCTTTTTTTTTTTTTTTTTAGTTAGTTAAATATGGGCTTACAATTAAGGGGGAATCATTATCAAACAATCAAGAACAACTGTATATTCACATAGTTAGCAAAGCTGATGCCATTCCATGGTTTCCCCCCTTGGGTACCCCATGGTTCTCTGTTTCCCCCAATTGAACCCCTGTGTTAAATGGACTTCTCTTGGAGGTCGGAGATTTCCTTCTGAGTTGATTCCCCCATGCTGCCTCCCTCCAGTCTCCTTGATATCCTTCCTAATCCCTCCCCACTCCCTACACCTTCAGGTATCCTAGGCAAGGTTCCCCTTGTTTGTGTAAAAACTCATACATGTTGAGGCTATTATTAGCTTAGACATCTATCACACTGTTTCCGGTTGTATTCTAGCTTCCACAAATGAGAGAAAACATTTGGCCCTTGAGTCTCTGAGATTGGTATACTTCACTTAGCATAATTTTCCCATCTCCATCCATTTGGCTGCAAAAGCCATAATATCATTTTCTCTAATGGCCGAGTAGTATTTCAGTATATACATGTACCAAAGTTTTTTAATCTACTTGTTGAGTGAGGGGCATCTGTGTTGGTTCCATAATCTAGCTATAGTAAATTGAGCTGCCATAAACTTTGATGAAGCCATATCTACATAATATGCTGATTCTAACTCTTTTGGGAACATACCCAGAAGTGAGATAGCTGGGTCATAAAATGGTTCCAGCCCTAATTTTTTGAGGATTCTCCACATTGCTTTCCAGAGTGGCTGAACCAGCAGTGTGACAGTGTTCCTCTTTCCCACAGCCCCTCCAGTATCTGTCGTTGTTCATATTCTTCATTTTTGCCACTCTAACAGGAGTGAGATGGAATCTCATTGAAGTTTTGATTTGCATTTCTTTTTGCTAATGATTTACAGTGTTTTCTCATATATTTATTGGCTTTCTGGATTTCCTCTGCTGAGAAGTTTCTTTTTATTTCCATAGCCCATTTATTGATCAGATCATTTGTGATTTTGGTGTTTAGTTTTTTAGTTCTTTGTATATTCTGGATATTAGCCCTCTGTTGGAGGTGTAGCAAGCTAAGATTTTCTCCCATTTTGTAGGTTCTCTCTTGACACCCTTGACTAAATCTTCAGCTGTGCAAAAGCTTTTTAGTTTAATTGCATCCCATTCATTTATTCTTGACTTTACTGCTTGTGCCATGGAGTTTTGTTAAGGAAGGTGCAGCCGATTCCTATGTCCTGTAGTGTTGATCATACTTCTTTTTCTAGTAAATTTAAAGTTGCTGGCTTAATATCCAGATCTTTGAACCATTTTGATTTAATTTTTGTGCAGGGTGAAAGGTAAGGATCCAGCTTCAGTTGTCTACACATGGTTGTCCAATTTGTCCAACACCATGTTTGAACAGGCTATCTTTCTTCCACACTATGTTTTTGCCTCCTTTTTCAAATATCAAATAGTCAAAGATATGTGGGTTTGTCTCAGAATCTTCTACTCTATTCCATTGGTCTTCAGTTCTGTTTTGATACCAATACCATGCTGTTTTTACTACTACAGCCCTGTAGCATAATTTCAGGTCAGGGATTGAGATACCTCCTACTTCTTCCTTCCTACAGAGTAATGTTTTGGCTAACCTGGTTCTTATGTATTCCATACGAACTTGAGAATTGCTTTTTCTATATCCATGAAGTATGATATTGGTATCTTGATGGGGATTGCATTAAATCTCTATAAGGCTTTGGCAGAATGGCCATTTTGATTATATTAATTCCCCAACCATAAAATTGAGAGGGTGGGAGCACTCCAAAACACTTTTTATGAAGCAAATATTACTATAATACCAAAATCCAAAAAAGATAGGTCAAAAAAGAAAACTACAGACCAATTTCCCTGACGAACATAGATGCAAAAATCCTTAAAAAAATTCTAGCTAATTGGATCCAAAAGTACATTTAAAAAAATACATAATGACCAAGTGGGGAAACAAGGCTGGTTCAACATACACAAATCAATAAATGTAATTCACCACTTAAATAGAATTAAAATAAAGATCATATAATCATCTCAATTGATGCAGAAAAGGCCTTTGATAAAATTCAACAACCTGCTCAAAACTCTGGAGAGGATATGGATCAAGAGAAGATATTTTAACTATGTAAGATCCATTTATGACAGACCCATAGCCAACATTATGCTCAATGGAGAAAGACTGAAAGCATTTCCACTGAATTAAGGAACAAGACAAGGCTGTCCACTTTCACCACTCTTATTCAATATAGTCCTTGAAACGCTTGCCAGAGGTATCAGACAAGAGAAGGAAATCAAAGGAATTCGAATAGGAAAAGAGAAAGTCAAGTTGTCTCTATTTGCTGATGACATGATCCTCTACCTAGAAGACCCTGTAAGCTTGACCAGAAGACTTCTAGAGCTTATAAACAATTTCAGGAAAGTGGCTGGCTATAAGATCAACACCAATAAATCATTAGTTTTCCTATACTCCAGCAACAAGACCACTGAAGAAGAAATCTGGATATCTGTCCCATTCACCATCTCCTCCAAAAAAAAAAATACTTGGGCATCAGCCTTACAAAGGCTATTAAGGACCTCTAAAAGTAAACTATCAAACACTAAAAAAGGAAATTGCATAAGACCTGAGTAGATGGAGAAATACCTTTCTGTTAGGTGGGTGAGTGGCAAAATTTTTGCCTAAACTCGCTAGTAGAGAAGCTAGGAAATTTAGAGACTCGGAGGCTTGGATACACTAAGCAAGGAAGAAAGACCAAATAGGGACCTAGCACCTCTGGCTGCAAGGACCACCACCAGCAGGTGGGCTGCTGGATTGGCACAGAAGGAGGGAAGTTCACACACAAATAGAGGAAGGACAAATAGGCACAGAGATCTCTAATATCAGAAGGGCTCCCACTCCACAGAACCCAAGGATGGTAAGGCACATAACTTAGACTCCCCTCAATCTGGCCCTGGAGAGCTGGGGCAATCACCATCTTGAGTAAGCTGTGGCTCCAGGCAGCTGCTCCAAAAGCTGTGAACACAGATCAGAGGTCACCCTGTAGTTGCTCCATCAGGCAACTGACCATTCCAGGACCCCAGTGCTCTGACTGACTGCCCCGGGGGCTGTGTATGCCTGGTGGAGCCATCCACACCTGGTGGAGATGTCCTTCTTGTCCACCGACTATTAAACAGAGGCTGCTCCCCAACCCCAACCTGCGCACTCAGGGAAGAGTTCATTTTCAGGCCCTGACTTTGCAAAATAAGTGGATCAACAGGAACTATATGGGCTGGGTGTGGCCACTTTCAGGCTCTGTAACTCTGGAGCACAAATCCCACTGGATCCTCACAGGATGGGCAGAGAACCACTTTCAGCCTCAGAGACCTAGGAACAGAAGTGGCACCCCCGGACCAAGCACTCTCCTCTGCTTTCAGGCCCCAAGACCTGGGAGCAGAGGTGGTCCCACAGGATCTGTGCTTTCCAAGTGGGACTTGGCTTCCAGGCCCCTTGAGTTTGCAGTTAAGACTTCCCAAGGATATGGATTTGTTTGGGGGGAAACAAAAGCATTCTGGAATTAAGTAGTGATGATGGTTGGTTGTTTAACATATTGAATGTACTAAAACCACCACACTGTATGCTTGAAATTTCTGAATGTTATATGAAGAACATCTCACTTTAAAAAATGCTTTTTAAAAAAGGAGAGTAACCCTAGAAGGAGAGTTTTAGACATAAACAAGTGAGCAAATAGAAGTACAGTGTACCAACAATGGAGTTGAAAGTCTAATTCACGAAATTAGAAAAAAGATCAAACTTAAAAATCTAAACAAAATAAACTGAAATTTGAGAATTGTAATCAGAAAAAAAGTGTAATAAATTTGATGTATTATTTAGAAGATTTATAATGATTGAGTCTAGTATTTTTTAAAGAATTCATGGCAAGGGGCTGGAAAGGTGGCTTGGCAGTTACAGTGCTTGCCCGGCATCAGAAGTACACAGGTTCAAACCCCAGCACCCATGTACACAACTAAGTGTCAAAGCAAGAAAAGCCATGTGAAAAATTCAATAAAAATTGATTCTCTCTCTTTCTCACTGTCCTTCTATCTTTAAAAAAAAAAGAAGAATTCATGGCAAAATACAAGAAAGATCAGTAGAGTAGGGGGAAGGGAATAGGGGGAAGGAAGAGGGAATGGAAAGGGAAAGTACTAGGGACTGAATAGGAGAAAATTATATTCCATGCTTATGTAATTATGTCAAAATGAACCCCAATAATATGAATAACCAAAACAAACTAATAAAAATTTCATATGTAAACACTGAAAGAATAGAATATATAACTTCTAATATATTAGAGATAATCAAAATAGAATAACAAAAATATACATATAATCATAAGCAATTTATTAGAGAAAAAGGCAGACACAGACTGACAGACATGGGAAAGCTACCACAAATGTGAAAAGAGAAAGGCAGCCTTTGGCAGCTGGAAATTGACTGGCACTATTAGGTCCTGAAGAAGCTCAGGAATTACCTTGCTTGCCACTTATGGTTAAGACAAGGCCATTCTCTAAACATAATAGATCAAAAATGAAACCAGTTTATTTTGTGACCACATGTGAACATAGACAGGAATATTATCCAATCCAGGCAAATAACCAGTCCTGTCCCACTATGGCTAATATAAATAAGTGCTACCTTTACCAATAAGATAATAACTGTAGCTTCACTATGTCTAGTGCTGAATAAGATTTATTAAAACATTTAATTATAAAATTGTTTTCTGATACCATGCAAGCCAGGACAAATCCCCAGGCTCTTGAAGCCTCCCTCAAGCTACCTAATATGAACCCAAATCCTATAATACATTATTTCTTAATATCCTGTATTCAAGATTTCTCATAGTTCCCATGGTGTGTGGTCTTTTCTTGTTGCAAGGAGCAATAAATCCATATTTTTCTACCATAACATGTTCCTGATATAGAGTGTTCCTGGTAGTCTTTGACTTACAGGCATTGATACATAGAATGTAAGGTATAAGCAAATCAAATAATGAAAGCATAATTCAAAATAAATCAATTATCCTAATAAATTTAAGCAGTACAAATTTTCCAATTTAAAGTTATAGATCATCAGTTTTGACAAAAATAAAAAGTGGAAGTCCATGCCATCTTTGAAAAAAGGCATACAAAAAACACAAGGTCATAGCAACGTTACCTGTACCACCCAGTGCACTGAGGGTCTGGACATGTTTTGTTCAGTACTGTTTTGCAAAGCTTATTACCTGAATCATAGAAAATGCATCATAAACATTTATTAAATGAATTAATGAACACAGCTATGGTATTTAGATGGCATGGTTATATTTCATTGTTTAAAGGGATAATATATGTTTAAATAAATAAGATAAAGATGGTTAGATTTTTGCCACCATGATGAAATGCCTGAAAAAATTAAAGAGAAAAGTTGTATTTTGGCTCACAGTGTTGGAAGTTTCAGTGCATGATCAATTGGCCCTCTTACTGTTGTAAGGCAGCATGTCCTGGCAGGAGAGTGTGACAAAGTAAAACTGCTCACCTCATTGATCAGGAAGCAAAAGGGAGCAATGAAAGGGCCAGGTTCCCACAACCCCTTTCAAGGGCATATTCCCAAGACCTAAGGACCTCCTACTAAGCTCCATCTATCAAAGGTTCTACCATCTTCCAATTAACACACAGGCCTTTGGAAGACATTCAAGATCCAAAGTTTGGCTGCAGGGAAGCATATAGGAAGCAGAATGATTTTTGACATGCAATGTATCGTGCTGACCTTACTGGTATAGCTGGAACTTAGTTAGACTCTAGTGTTCTAACTCATGGCCCACTGCTTACTCTGTCCTCCCTGTCTTAATATACGGCTACTAATAATCCTTATATCATCTGTAAGGCAGCACTGAAAACACTAAAACTTTTTGGTATAAATTTTTACTTAAGGGATAAATAGATCCCAGAGAAAAATAACAAAAAGAAAGAAATAACACGAAAAATATTGACACTTTACATAACAACTTGTTTATTATTATGTTTTCCTATAATCCCTGTTATGATTGTCAATCATGAAGGATTCTATTTCTCACACATCTTCATTTGTAAAGTAAGACTAACATTCTTTTACCTCCTTTTAATTGATTTCTAGTGCCCCCTGGTTTGGATGTAGAGAAGTGACATCTTATAATGAAACATGGCTTTGTTTTTATCCCTGAATATCTGCGAGTTGACTATAAGATATGAAGTTTCTATGTCTTTAGCTTTACCTACAATATTCTGAAAATCGACTTCCTGTTCCAAGACAGACTTTTTAAAAAAATCATCTTCCTCATAAGTCCTTTTGCACTTTCATTTTTACTTTAATAACCTTTATATTTTCACAAGGAAGAAGCAGCCATGTGTCAATAAAAATAATACACTAGGCAATTTTGCTGTCTAAAATTAACATGGCAGAATAATGTATTTCTGTTGACTTATTTCCTCATTGTGTATGATTATACAGGCATAAAAGCATTCATGGACAAAAACAATTATTCTTTCAGTTTTTTATCCATAGTTAATTCCCTTACTAAACAATTCTTATTTCCCTCTTCTAATAAGGCTTATCTTTTAAGATTATTTGATTAAGTATATAGAGACTGCTCACTGTAAAGCCTCATATTAGCTTCAATGAAGCTCTCAAATAAATTGATCCAAAGGCAACCAGTCTGTTTTAGTTTGGGGGATATCTAAGGATGTTGGGTTTGAATCTGATTAATTTATTTCAGCATTCATGAATGCCCAATCCTATGATTCATAAACCAGCAAGCAGAACAGATCAAAACAAGAGTTTATTGTTGGACAGAGAAATAAAGTGAGTGTTGAGAAAAAATGTTGCAGATACAGTTAAGTAACACACTAATGAAGTCTCTCTTAATTTGGAATAAATTTTCATCCTGTATTTGGCTGTTTCTTCTAATAGTCAGATCATATGCAATTTAACCATACTTCTTATATGTTTCCTGACCACTCAAATTTAGCATATCTAAAACAAAAGCTGGAAAAATATTACTTTTTAAATGCAAGACCTAAGTTGAAATTCCCATTCATATGAAAGTTATATATCTTTGAGCCAGTTAATAGATCTGATACCTTAGCTTGAATGAGAACATTGATAAATAAAGTTCAAAGGATTTTTGTGAGAATTAATAAGACCCAATATGTAGAATGATGTAGCATTAGCTATTCAGGAAATGGTATCTACATTGAAAAAATGATAGCTCCATTCACTACCATTTTCCACACTTGCTCAAGTTTTCCATCATTTCTCAGTGGAAAACGTTTTGCATTAATTTTAGAGTTGGGTAATAATACTTATAATTTCCATTTCCTTCAGTCTCCTATATCAATTTATTTTCAGAGATTTTCTTTCCCTTTAATATTATTTCTACAATTAGTGATTATTCTCCATCTCTAGTGTCACTAAAGAGCCACTTCCAACTGAACATTTTACTAGTCTTTAGCTAGTTTCCGCATATCCACTTCCACATTTCCTCCTGCTTATCCATTCACTGAACTTATTTTGCTATTATTCTTCTCACTCCCAAAGTTGGATGTCTTAGCTCAATAAATAGTGGTCACTTTTTCTTTCCTTTTCTAATATAACCCTTTAAGGCTGCAAAATTATCACTATTGTTTTGATTTTATGCCTCAACTCAAATTTTAATGTGTAGTATTTATGGAGTTCTAAATATTTTCAGGTTTTCTAAATTTTCAAACATATACACTGTATTATCTTTTAGTCATTATTTCCATTTTAATGTTATTGACCTAAAATCAATCTCTATGATCCCTTTTCTTTGAAATGTCTTATTTTATTTTCCAGTCTTCGGTCCATTTTTGTAAGTATACAGAACATGTACATAGAGTAGACAAAAAATATAATATTGTTATCATGGAGTTTAGGTTTTTATATTTCATGTCCATTAAATTGTTGTTTTATTCAAATTTTTTATAGATTACTGATTTTATATGCCTAAAATAGTTACTTATACACATATATAATCATTTTCTCAACACATACAGAGCAAAAATTCACAGATCAAGGAGAAATCATTACATATGTTAAAAATATTCCACTGTTTCAAGAACATTTTTAAAACAGTAAATTCTCCTTAATTAATTAAGCTTGTGACTTTCATAAAATTTTCTTCTTCACTTCGATTAATTTTGCCTCAAAGTCCATTTCATCTGATATTTGCAAGCTATTTCAATAGATTTCTTTTGGTTATTATCTGACTAATACTTTTTAATACTTCTACTTCTAACCTTTATGTATCTTGATCATTTAAATGATGTTTTAGTACAGAACTTAGGCCTCGGTGTTTTTTTTATTTAACTCATACTTTTTGTTTCAAAACTGGAATTTTTGAATTGTTCATATTTTTCAGATTACTAATGTATTTTGCTTCATATGTGCCTTATTTTTAAAATTTTAATTTGTTCTGCCTTTCCTATATTTTGTTTCCCTTTCCTAACTAGTTTTCCCTTGGGCAGATTGTATATTTTCCCCTACTTTTTCCCTCTATTAGTTTGAAAGTTTTATTGCCATCCTCCCCCACCTCCCAAGAAGTTAGGCTAACAGGGATTCCAAGATGGTGAGCTGCAGGAAGTCTGCTTCTCATTTGGCTCTGTGACTAGACAAAAAATCTCCTGGATAGCTCCATTGGTATGAGAGATCCCCATTTCAAAGGTCCAGAAGAAGCTTTTCAAAAATGAAGAATCAAAATAGAAGAGGCTCACTTCAAACCCACAATTCCTCAGGCAAGGAGCCCACAGTCAGAGAGTGGGATGAAAGTCTAGAACAAATTATCAATGATATGATAACTAAAAGGAACAATGAACGAAAAAGAAGACTTAATGAAGGGACTAAGTGAGAAAACTCAATAGTTGAGAAACTATTATCAAAGAAATAGACATACTCAAAAAAGAAGTAACAGAGCTACAATCTGCAGCCAATAGCATGAGAGGAACCATGGAAAAATCTAAAAATAGACTAACTTCTGTAGAAAATAGAACCTCTGTTATTGAAGAAAGAACTTCTGACAATGAGGCTGAGCAAGCTTGAGCACATGAATGACAAAAAAGAAAAAAAAATAACACAGAACACAAACAGAATTTTTGAAATGTCTGGGATGAAATGAAACAATTTAAGAGTAATTGGGATACAGGAAGATCTCAAAATGCAAACGAATGGCATAAGGAATATTCTCAATGAAATAGTTCAAGAAATTTTTTCCCATATAAAAGCAGAGTCAGATATGCTACTCCAGGAAGCTTATAGGACATGCAATAAGCCTAATCAAATGAGGAACTCACTAAGACAACACATCATATTCAAAATGTACAACAGGGAAATTAAATATTAAAAGCTGCAAGGGAGAAATGCCAAATCACCAATAAGAATTACCTCTGATGTCTCAGTTCATATTCTGGAAGCCAGAAGATCACGGAGGGACATCTTTCAGCATCTGAATGACCACAACATGCAGCCAAGAATATTATCCCAGCAAAACTCAGCTTCAAATTTGAAGAGGAAATAAGAACTTTTCATGATAAGATCAAACTTGCAGCATTCGTCAGCAGAAAACCAGATTTAAAGAATTCTCAAAGATAAACTTCAGAGAGAAGAACAAGAAAACACTACTCAAAACCCACAGAGGAATTTCAATGAAGGTACCTGCTATCAATTGCCAACCAAGACAGCACAGAACTTACTAATAAAACACAATGACTATGAACCACACTTCTAACACTGAATGTGAATGGTCTCAATGCACACAGATCAGCAGATTGGATCAAAAAACAAAATCCAACAATATGCACTTGCAAGAGACCCACCTTACAGCCAATGAGATCCACAGATTGAAGGTGAAATGGGGGGAAAAAATCTACCATGCATATGGCCCAAGAAAGAAAGCTAGTGTTGCAAAACTTATATCCAACAAAAAGTGGAATAATATATACTTTTTTATATTTGCTGAGATTTCCTTTATGAACTAGAATATGATCTATTTGGAGAATGATCTATGTGCAGCTGAGAAGAAAGTGTATTCAACTGATTTGGGGTGGAATATTCAAGGGTCAAATGTTTTCATTCATTTGTGGAGGCTTGAGCTAAAGCCAGGCCTGTGTGAAAGGCCTAATCTCATGTATTAGACCCAGCAAAATCATAGTAACAAATAAAAATCTAGGGCAATCATAGATATGCGGGGGGGGGATATGCAGTTGAGGGGAGGGGAAGGGAAGAAGAAAAGGGAGGGATCTAGGGGTAATTCTGGTTTAAGAGTATATACATATCATATTGTTACTTTAAATGCATTTATGATTTATAATAACTCAATTTCTTAATAAAAATATTTTTTAAAAAAAGAAGTTAGGCTAAAAATTACTACATGCATCTTCATCTTAACTTTTCAAAACCTAAAATTGTCCTACTGGCTTCCTAAACAAGAATTCAAAACAGTTTAATTGAAATTAAAGAAACTTCTAACTTATATATTATTATTTAATGTATTTTTTCTCTTTTAAAATGGACAAGATGCTATTGTTTTTTAATTGTATACAATCAGTGTTTGCTTACATCAATGCATGTGCTTAACAACTTATTTGCTAATTATTTCTTCTTTCACCTCAGACATTCCATTCAGGGCCATTTTCCATCTAAGTGATGTTCATCCTTTAGAACTTCCTTTACTGAGGGTATGCTGTGATAAGCACTGTTAGTTTGTGTATCTGAAAATGTCTTTATTTTGTCCTTGATTTTTTGAAAGATATGCTGACTTTGTATCACCTTTTAAAAGAATTTTATTGAAATATGGCATACATGCAGATGATCAATTATTCATAATATTGGATTTGATGAGTTGTCGCACTCTGAACTCTCCTGTGTAGCCACTGCTCATATCAAGGCGGAGAGTCTCTGTCTTAAAGCCCCTGATGACTTTCCCTGCTCCCTTCTTTCCAGGGGTCACTTCTGTCCTGACATCTGTCATCAACAATTAGTGTTTCCAAGTTTTGTATAAGTACAGTATATATTCTTTGATTCCTTAGCTGGTTTACTATGCTCATGAGATTCACCCATGTTGTGTGTAGCAATAGTTTGGTTACTTTCATTAGTTGGAGGGTCCCATTGTTTGAATTTACTACAAATTATCCCTTCTGTGAGTGATGGGTATTCGGATTATTCTTATGTGGGGCTGCATGCTTGTATGTGTCCTTTTGTGTACATATATTGATTTCTGTTGATTATATACCTAGGAACAGAATTGCTTGGGCATAAAGTGCATGCATGATGTGCTGTAATTTAATCAGTTCTGCTAAACAGTTTTCCAAAGTGTTTTTTAACAGTTTATAATCCCACCAACAACATACTCCCAGTTTCACATCTTTGCCAGTGCTTAGAATTTTCGGTCTCACTAAATTTGAGCATTCTGGTTGGGTACGTAGTAATCGCTTGTTGTTTTCATTTGCATTCATTTTCCTGGTGACTAATCCTCTTTTTTTTTTTTTTTTTTTTTTTTAAGAAAAATAGAGAGCTTTGCTGTCAATTAAGATTGGGACAGATCATTTCAATTTAATGAGAAATTATAACTGCTTCAAAGAAAAGCTTCAGGGTTTGTGTTTATTTCTAAATTACTGTTATTCCTAAAGGGTAGCCCTTTGGCAATTCCCACTGACAGCATGAGTTCTGACCCCCATCTGGCTTTGGCATTCTGACCTGGAATTCTATTTTTTCCCTCAGTTTTGTAAGACTTCCAGAAACTTTGCTCAGCTTCTCTGTCTCTGCTTCCAAGACAGCAAATGCTCCATGAGAAAAGCGGCAATGAATGTCAAGTTTACTTCTCTGTTCGAGGCCCCTCTGTCCCTTGCTGCCTCCGTCAGTTTCTGATACTGTCAAACAGGCGTATTTTCTTTCTTTTCGTATTTTGTTTATCGTTTATAGTTGTTTTGGGAAGAAGTATTGATCTGCAGCAAGCTGATTGCAATTACCAGAAGCATCCCTTGAAATATTTTAGAGAGTTGGCTTCTTTCAACACATTTTTCCTTTGTGTTTTTATTGATATCAATTCTCAATAAAATTATTCTTTTTGAATAATTATATTTGTGTATATCTTATTATCTTTATGTTTGATGTTCCAGATATTTATTTCCCCAGTTCTGAAGGCTGAGAGGAAGAAGGTGCCAGCTTCTATGCCTGGCAATGGACTTTTTGGTGGATGCTCACAAGGCAGAGGCAGAAAGGTCAAACAAGGTAGCTTAGTCAAAGGACACAGCCTGCAGCTTCTTTGATAAGGACTTTAATCCCATTCATGTGGAAGGAGCCCTCATAGCCTACTCATCTCTGAAAGGACCCAGCTCTTAGTGCTATCACACTGGTAACACCCACATTTTAGAGGTGACACATCCAAACCATAACATTACAGCCCTGCATCCCCAAATTCATGTCCTTCTCACACATAAATACATCCCTTCAGGGCTGGAGCAGTGGCTCTGTGGTTACGGTGCTTGTCCAGCATGCACGACAAACCTCGGTTTAAACCCCGGCACCACATACACCACTAAGTGTCGGAGCAATGAAAACCAGATGAAAAACTAAATAAAATTGATTCTCTCTTTCTCTCTCTCTCTCACAGGCCTTCTCTCTTAAAAAAATAAATAAATACAACCCTTCCATCATGGTAGACTTGAATCCTTATTTGAAGTTAATTTTCTATGTTTTGATCAACACACAATATTCATACATATTTATCAGGTCCAATGTAGTATTTAATTCATGTATACACTGGATGATTATCAAATCATGGAATTTAGCATATCCATCATCTTAAACTTTTATCATTTGTTTATGGTGAGTACTTTCATTATGAGTGCCTACTAAGGATTTGTTTTCATTTGACTTAGCAGTTTTTGAAGTTTCTTGGACTTCTGAATTGGTGTCTTTCATTAAATTTGAAAAATTCTCCATAATTATTATATTCTTACTATTAATTTCCTGAGAATCTCAATTGTTATAGATTGTGCTTTCTTAGCCTGTTCTCCCATATTCTTATTCTATTCTCTTTGTATGCTAATCTCTCAAACTTTCCACATATTTAGTCCTCTTTCCTCCGATGTAAATTTTTTTCTGATGCATTTTCCAGTTCACAGATTCTTAGTTTCATCTAAGCTACTGTTAAAGTCATCCATTAGTTATCTTCAATTTTAATTATTGATAGTTTTTCCTTCAATTTTTCATTTGATGCTTTAATTTTTCTAGATCGTTTTACTTTTCTGTTTCTTATATTGATATTTACATTTATTTTTGTTACCTTAAATGTAATAAATAAAACTATCACTTATTCCATACCAATATGTTCCACCTGTTTATTGTTTGTGCTGGTTTTCGCTCATGGTATATTGGGTTTTTTTTTATTTTTTTTAAGATACAGAAGGACAGTGGAAGAATTAGAAAGAGAGAGAATCGATTTTATTTAGTTTTTTTTTTTCATTTGGCTTTCACTGCTCTGACACTTTGGTGTGTGCATGGAGCTGGGGTTTGAAGCTATGTCCTACTACATACCAAGCAATCACCATAACTGCTGAGCCACCACTCCAGCCCCATGGTATCTTGTTTTCATTGGTGTTTAATGATTCATTTTTATTATGTTTTTACTACAAGCTGTTCATTTTCCTTGTGGGTTAATTTGTGAGAATTATTAGAAGCCTGGAATAAAGGCAATTTTCTTCTCTGTGGATTTGCTTTATTTCTCTGGCAACTTCAGGGACTATCCTTGTGGAAAATTTAATTAAAATCACTAAGTATTTGGCTGGTAAAGTGTGAATCTGAGGTGCAAATTCAGAGGAGAAGCAGCTTCTATCACACTTTTCAGGGATCCTTTACCCTTTCGCTCAGTGCCATCAGTAATACAGGTGGTTTTCCTTGGCTGAAGAGGGGTTAGGAGGTTATGAGTTTATACTGAGAGTATAATGGAAAACCCTTTCAGACTGTTTTACTGACAACCACATTATGAATTTTATTTTTATTTCAAACTTGACTTTTACATCAAAACTAAAAATAATTTAATGTATTTGTTTTCCTTAGGATGAAGTTAAAATATCAACTTGGCTTACAAAGCTCTGCATGATCTACCTCCCTAATGCTGCAGCGTCATCTCACGCCACATGATCCCTTGACCTTCTATACGTAGGTCAAACTGCCCTTTTGACAGTTCCTTGAAAGCTTCATTCAAATGATTGCTGATAACAATTTGAATTCCTTTCTGAATTTAAGAACTTCTGTTTTCCCTTTGGTAGGTGCTTGTTTTATAACTCATAAAATATGGAATGTTCCACTATAAGTGGTGTCCCTCAGCCTAACCTTCAGTGGGAGATCTCTACCTCTTTTGAGAGCCAGGACCTGCCAACTGGCTATGTACAGCCACTTCTGCCCCAGTGACCACACAGAGCTGCCACCTGTCAGCTAATGCTGCTGCCCATTATTCATCTCAGGAGGGAGGACAAGCAGCCCCTGGTCTACTACTGTGAATACAGAGAAGTCATTATAGAGAAGCAATTCAGTGGATCTTTTTAGTTTACCATATCTATTGGTGCTGTCATAAAGAAAAAAGTGGATTATGGAAAAACCCAAAGCTCACTCTTTTTTCCATATGTGTTGGACCATGGTTTCATATCTTCTCAATATATATGATTGTTAACACTCTTTTTTCCTCATATCATCTGTGACGGTTAATTTTATGTGTCAATTTGACTAGACCATAGTACCCAGAAAAGTGGTCAAACATTCATCTACATGTTTTTGTAAAGTCACTTTTCAGGTTGGATTAATATTTAAAACAGTAGACTGAGTAAAGCAGGTTATTCTCCGTACTATGGGTGGGACTCACACAATCAATTGATGGCCTTCATAGAAAAGGGCTGACATTCCTCAAGAAAAGAGAATTCTGCCAGCAGATTGCCCTTGAACTTGAAATGACCACAACATCAATTCTTCCCTGGGTTTCTAGCCTGCCAGCCTTTACTACAGATTTTGGGTCTACTGTCATTCACAATTCCGTTAGCTGTATGTACACAACAATGTATAGATAGAGAGGATTTTACATATACAATAGGATATGTACGTATTTATATATTATCCCATTGGCTCTATTTCTCTAGATTCCCTGATTAAGACATGAAAGGTAAAGCTAATTTCCCTTACTATTGCTTTCACTTAGGAAGAGACAAAATGCCCAAAACCCTATACATGGAAAGTCCAGAATTTAAGGCATAGAACTGAAGCATTTCCTCCAGTCTATTCTCTAGTTGTATTCTCATGTTCACTTCCGTTTCCTCCAGGAAGACCTGGCTCCTTCTCATTTCCTTACCTCTACCTATCGAAAGTCTTAGAGGTAGTATTGATAAGAGGTTGACTGTGAAGGTAGAAATTGGCAAGGTATAAAAAGGTAAGCAGTCAGGAGCTATCATATAAATATTAAATACATTCTTAATAAAATAAATTCTGAAGAGAGATGTCATCAAATTATCTGAAGAATTATTAGAAAATCTAAATGTCAGACAATTTTTCCCAGTTCTTTTGTGGTAGTTAATGATTCTCTCAAAGTTTTAAATTTTTTTAAATTTTTTTTTATTTTTGAACAACCATACAAGTTTTTAACAAAATACTATCAAATGAGTGTATATTCTGGATATTACAATTACCCCCAGGAGTGCCCCCCCAATTACCCACCCTTATCCCTCCCTTCCCCTTCCCCCCATATCTCTAAAAAACGGATTATGTTGTATAGCATTATATCTTATCTGGATTTAACACATGATAATAGACCAACTTTCTCACTGGCCAGGGTCTAGTCCCAACCTCCACAGATGAGTGGAGACAATCGACCCTTAGTTCTCTGGGTTAAGCTGATTTTACTCAGCATGATTTCTTCCATAGCTATCCATTTACCTACAAAGGCTGCAATATCATTGTTTCTCATTGCTGTGTAAAATTCCATGGTATAAATGTACCACAGTTTTTGGATCCATTCATCCGGTGAGGGACATCTGGGTTGTTTCCATAGCCTAGCAATAGTAAATTGTGCTGCTATGAACATAGATATTGCTGTGTCACTATAATGTGCTGATTCTAAATCCCCTGGAAAGATACCCAGGAGTGGAATAGCAGGAGCGTACGGTGGTCTCAGCCCTAGTTTTTTGAGGATTCTCAATACTGCTTTCCAGAGGGGCTGTACCAGTCTGCAGCTCCACCAACAGTGTGTTAGTGTGCCTATCTTTCCACAGCCCCTCCAGCATCTATTATTGTTTATTTTCTTCATCTTTGCCATTCTGACTGGCGTAAGGTGATATCTTAATGTGGTTTTCATTTGCATTTCTCTGATTACTAGAGATTTAGAGCACAAAGTTCTAAATTTTTGATCAAGGTAGCTTATTGAACACATAAGTCCACCAAAATATTCACAAAGTAGGAAAATGGAAAGTATTCTAAAACTAAATCTATAACAAGAAAGGGTGCCACCAATTGGTACTACGCATTAGACTAGGTTCTTCCTAATGGTGTGAAGCCATCAAGTAACCTTGATTTTGTGAGTCACAATTTTAAATATACACTTTCTCTATGGAAAGAGGAAACTTCTGGTCCCCAAGCAGGAACAACAAAGATAGAGCTGAAAGTCTTGAATCCAGATGGTGGTTTATTGTTTCATTGTTTCTTATTGGTGTTGGTCTATCTTCAAATTTCTTTTAATATGAAAGAGATCATACCATAAGGATTACTTTTCTGCTAACAGTTCTTCTAGGGGCTGGCTAAGAGGCATATGCCCTCACTGTCCACATCATTTTTGTCTTTTATCAGGTTAAAAGAAAGACTGCTTCCTTCCAAATCTGCATGAATTATGCAGCTTTCTTCTGGTATTTACCCTGAGGACATTTAACACCCTTGGCTCTTCTGGTTCACATTCCCTCAACTCCTGATTGCAACAGAGACATTCTTAGGCAATTTGAAGTTTTCTCCTTATCAGTTGTGTAGAAACTACTTAAGTGTGTAGTATATATATATATATATATATATATATATATATATATACATACACACACACACATATTTATATCTATATTGCCAAACAACTGCTTTCTTTCTGATTTAGATTCACTAGTATTGGTTATAGGATGGGAATGGAAATCTCACAAAAATCATTTGTTTAAAAATTATGTATGCATGTATACGTGAACAATATGTGTTTATTGAGCACATATGGTATATCATGCAATCTTCTAGTTGATGAAAGAAGTAATGAAAAATGACACAAAATTTTCCCTTATTCAATTAGAAACTGGGAAGACAATATATAAAGTATTGAATGAATAATTTATGAAGGAAAAACAGTTAAAGAAAGGGAGATGGTGAGAGCTGCTATTTCAGTTATTGATTCCAATAGGCAGGTGTGAACATATTGTTAAACGAAAAGACGGATGAAACATTGCTTAAAGTAGGTAGAGGGTCCCCACACATGGGCAGGGGCTTTTGGATGCTCCCTGCCTGGAGTGGCTCTCAGAGCTCCTTCCTTCACTGCCCAGGATGAAGTGTCTTCTCCGTGGTCACATGGGTTATCACTCTAAGGGAAAAAAATACATATGTGAATGTTCAAGTCATGGAATATATAATAAAGAATTCTTTCTTCAAAAAGAATTAAATCTATGTTTCATAAGAATGCATTCCTTGGGGCTGGAGCAGTGGCTCATAAGTTATAGCGCTTGCCTGGCATGCACAAGTACGAGTGTTCAAATTCCAGCATCACGTACACAGCAAAGTCTCAGAGCAATGAAAGCCACATGAAAAACTAAATAACAATTGTTCCTCTCTTTCTTTCTCTCTCACTGTCCCTCTCTCTTAAAAAAGAAAAAAGAAAAAGAGTGCATTCCTTGTCACTAAACCTTCTGCCATTCTGGATGATTTTTCTTGCATTTGTATTCACAGCTTCACAAATCCTTTCAGTTTGGGATTGTGTACTGTCTGTTCTCATATGGTCTTGTCAAATTTAGTCTGGAAGAGTATGAGAAATTCATGTAGCTCTCCATATACACTTTGAATCTAAACGCACCTGTGAAAGTGCTCACCTGTCTTTTCAGACTAGCACAAATCAGATTATTACTTTCAATGGTATAGCACAGAGCTACAACAGCCTTGTTTCCTCCGGGCACTGATTAAATACAAAAATGTCAGGATTTGTAGCCTGCTGCAAACTTGAAATTTGATAGACAAGAACTCAGTAGACTTTTATCAGATCAGTGACAACCTGATTTTTCTTCCAAGGGAAAAAGTGATTCTTTTTCCATTTGCTATAGAGGAACAATCAGAGAGTAAGTTAATGCAACATTCTCTTGCTAGGGTTGACTAATAAACATTCCAACTATACCCAAGTGGGTTATAAAGTTTTTTAAAAATATGCTCTATTCTGGATTTTTTTTTTTTTTTATACTGGGGAGTGAATCCAGAGGCACTTTAGCACTGAGTTACATACCCATCCTTTTGTATTTTATTTTTATTTTGAGACATGGCCTTGCTAAGCTGTCCACGCAGGCTTCAAATTTGTGATCCTTCTGCCTCAGCCTCCCAAGAAGCTGGGATTATAAGCGTGTATCATTGTACCTGACCCTGATCTTGTGTTTTTGTTTCTTGTTTGTTTGTTTGTTTTTTAAAGAAAGATTCCTGGAAGAGATGCAATCTTATAAAAATAGAATAATAATTGAAAGGGAAAAGTTACTCTGAAATTTAGAAAAAAGTAAAAAATTAATTCAACATTTATTAAGTGTTGCCTAAGTGCTAGGCATCATACAAAATTCCAAGACACACCAAGATAAATAAAACTGCCATCATTCTTAGAAAGCTCATTGCCCATTAAAAGATACATGGCAGTTTCACTGTTGGTGCATGATTTTGGTATTGTCTTTGGACATGAAAAATAAGAAAACAGAGTAGGGATTATCTCTATTTACTGAGAGGTCCAGAAAGATGTCCACAGAGAGGTCTAGAAAGACAGAAGATGTTCTATCTTAGCTATAACCAAAAGACTTAATTGGAGTATATTAAGTGGCTATAGTGGGGTATTGGTTATGGTTGAATAAACGAGTTTCAAACTCATGAAATACACTGGTGCATGCAGGAGTCCAAAGTAGTTGGTATTGTTGAGAATAAATATTCAAGGGGACCATGCTGGGTGACAAGAGACTCATTGGTGAGACAGGAAAGAGGATTCTGACCGTGGCAGGACATACGTTCCAAGTAGAATAGCTTGGTTTTTATTTTTAGGACTATAGTTCAAGTCTTGACTGCATACAAGTCTCCTGGAGGAAGTTTCAAAAAAATTATATATCCCATTTGCAATGATTTTTATTTAGTTTCAAGAAAATAGAACATGGCAGTAGTATTTCTTAAATCCCTAGTATTTTATTTTGCTTGGTTTTGGCTTGAGCTTTAATGCACAGCCAGGTATGAGATCCACTGCAGAGAAATTGGCTGGTCAGTAAAACGAGGAAAATACACAATCCTTTGATTGTGTATTTGAAAATACACATGCCTTTGAAAGTCCATTCCAGCCACAGAGCTGAAGAGAGAACGTGGATTCAGAGGTTATATCTGGAAATAAGGGGAACAACCCTACAAAAAGGTACTGATCCATGCTGATTTATTTTGAGCAGAAAGAGCATAGAGTTTGGTCCCAGTTCACAATGGTAGCACTGTCACCATGGAGACTCAACCTTTCGAGGCCTCAGTCCTGTCACCTCTAGACTGGAAATCCAGTAATATACATCCAAAGGCTCTGTCATAAAATCATATATGTGATAGTATTTTGTTTCGTGTGAGTGATTACCTAGGTACAAGTGACCTACAAGGTTGAAGCAGGCATTGATTATCATCGACCAGCATCCTTCCACCCCATCCAATCTACCACCTTTCTACGAGTTCGGTTCTTGGAGATCTGAATAGAGGGATTACTTCTCTTCTTTACCTCAGTCCTGTTATTTATGGGGATGGCTCTTGGAACTGCTGCTGGTGCTTTTCTAGAAAGGTGTAAAGAGACTGTGTCCTTGAAGAGCGTTGAGGATGACCATGTTTGGAGTCCACACTGTCTGGATTTCTTGATATATGAGATAAAACGTTTCTTGATTTGTTTTACCAGTTTGTATAAGGCAGCAAAAATGTATCCTAAAAGATGTGTGAACTATGGACAAAAAAAAATAAGAGGGTTTGTGGGGAAAATACCCGGTTAGAACACCTAGTTTTATCCTGCACTCAATCAAGTAAAAGTAGACCTGAAGAACCTGCCTTAGATCTGATCTAAACTTATTAAGAAGAGAAAATCAATTCTAGTTAGATGTTAGAAGTTTCAGGACACTGAGAACACCTGGGGGAAACTGAAATTCATATAATCCTGGGTCGTTGGGACCAAAATGGGGTGGTTTTGCTGTGATCCTGTGTATGTTGAAATACCAGCCTCTGGGGAGAGCGTCACATAATACAGAGTGTAGGTTTCAAGGAATCACTGACTAGGTTTTGCTTTCTAACTGTGTGAACTTTGGCAAGTTACTTAACCCCTTCAAACCTCATTTTCCTTAACATTACCATGAAGAAAATACTACCTAGTTATAAAGGGCCTGTTGTGAATATTTAATGAGGTATTATAAAGTATTTTATACAGTGCATGGTAAACGATAATAATTATAGTGCATTGGTGGGAATGTCCATTCAGGTACTTAAAGAGAGTGAGACATGTTTGGCAGTGGGGACCCCACTAGGGTTTTTCCAGATTAAACCTGGTGCTCAGACCTTTGTCTACACACTCAGCCCCCTGCAGAGATGATAGAGAGCATTAACTGTTCTTTCTTTGAAAGTAAGTTGCTGAACAGAGTCCTCTTTTTATTCAATGTAGAATTTCCACAAAAAGGTTGAAAAATTTACTATTTCTATAAAAAGCAGAAGTTGTAGTAAGCAGCATGATAACTTCATGCAGGAAAAATTTGGTACATACTTAAAATGCATAAATGATTACCTTTCAACTTGATTTTTGACCTCTTAGACCAACAGCCTGAATTTCAGGAATGTAGTTATCTCATTGTGATTAAAATCTCACATGCTGAAGAGATGCCCAGACTGTGAACATTCAGAGATAGATGAGATTTCCCTGGGAAAATGGAACATGATTTTCTTTAAAATAAAATGGAAAAATGTAAGATTTGGAAGGATATTAAGGAATAGAATCAAAAGAAATATAAAGTAAGAATACTCTGGAGTAAGTAAAAATGCTTACCTCCAAGTGCTATTACCTAGAAGTGAGGCTAGATAATATATCTTTCAAGAACAGATGCAATTGAACTACAAATAAAAATGAAGCAAAATTTCCTGAGCAGGTAAACTGGGAATGAAGACCCTTGATGGGCTATTACAAGAAAAAGGTAAAACTAGCAGGTTTAAGGAATGGACTTCTTTCAGAATTGTTTCCAACCTTCTTTTTCACTGTCATCTGGAATCTAATCCACTCAAAATTCTGACTCAATTTAATTCCTATGTCATGCTTCTGAGCCAACTCTATAAAACCTCAGATTCAGTTAGTATTTTCCCTTGAACTCTGTAACTGCCCAGATGCGCACACGGCACTGAGGACCTCTGCCTCTCTTAACTGGATAAGTTTTTAACTGTGCTCTGTAGCATGAAGAATCCATGCTGTAAAACTCCCACGAGAAGCCTAACTACACACAGATGGGCAGAGAACTCAGAAATTTCATAAAGTAATATACATATCCATTATATACATGCTATCATTTCCAATTATGGCATTAGAGCATTAAAAGGAGACATGAGATTGGGTAATGGATGATGGGGGGAGATACTGGACTAGGATCGGCCTTAACTTACTTTATCAATATCCATGTGTGCGTGACTATGTAACAATTTCCTCCAATATGTAAGACTATGTCGAACAAATAAAATAAAATAAAATAAAATGCTGCTGTAAAAAAAAAAGATTAAATATATCCTCTGTTTTATCTTTCACATAGAAAAAATATTAATTATAATTAGTAAATAGTTGTTTGTTGAATGATTTTATTATGCTATGGAGTTTTTACTGTTATTCTTTTAAAAATATTATTTGTTGGCATTCTTTAGAACAATCATAAATTTTCAATCAATAACAGTTTCAACTGAGCATAAGAAGCATATTCTGATTCACTGCATGGCACTGTATCAAAAGATATCTATTTGACTAAATTAGTGCATTTTATTTAATGCATGTATTTCATAAACTCATAAGTAATACATATAAGACATCCCTGAAATTCCCAAAGTTGAATCAACTTCATCATTTTACAAATACGTAAAAAGGCCCAGAAAATAAAATATTGCTTGCCCTAGATCTTACAGATAATGAACCAATGGCCTACATCTTCTAATGATTAAAGAACTTTACAAAATAAAGTTGACAGTGGTCATCCAAACATATTTGGCTATTGCTTAGAGTAAACATGGCCATACTTAAGAGTTTACTTTATTTCCATTAATTTTTACCTAAAAAGAATGTTTTAATCAAAATTTTCATCAGATGATTAAGAACTGAGAAACTAATATGAAAACTTAGAAGAGTTCTTAAAATCTCCTCAATAGTTCTGAATCTTTGATTAGATTCAGATAAGTTCAATACATACAAAGTCACAAATTTTTTTGAAGTTCTGCCTTCAGGGAATTACAATTTAAGGTGCTATTGGACTATTGTCCAAAAATTGAAATATTTTCAGAGGTATTAAGTAGAATCTCAGTTATTTGTATCTTAGTGAAATTCATTTTAATGAGGTTTAATGAATTTCAATTAATGTTAATGAAGCCCATTTTTCTACCTCAAACAAGAACCATTAGCTAACACTTTTTTTTTTTTTTAATTTGGGGAAAGAAATTTGACAGTAATGGGACTGATGGGACCAGTAGGGATAGATGATTATAGGTTATTGAAAGTTGCCCTGAGATGACAGATTAGGTGACTAACAGTGTACAGTCAGTCATAGAGTAAATTAGGAGGCATTTGGGGCACATTAATATATGGAGAGAAAAAATCTTCAGGAAGACAAGAGGGGCTACTTGGTTTCCTTGACAACTTTATAGACATTGTCCTCAATACCCTTATTCTAGTAGATTGAACTTTAGCATTCTTTGTAGCTTAACATTTGTAGCATTCTTTGTAGCTTAACAATAAACATTGTAATATCACCACTTCCCTAGGCTGAGGATCTGCTGTAGCATAGCCCTGGTGGGATAAACAGGGAGAAAAACATCAAAGGGTCACACCCAGGCTTGGGAGGAAGGGGAGGGCAGGTTCTCTTCCTCCAGTGGACTCCTTGGGTCAGAGCACCTATCTCAGACTCCTGCTCTCTGGCATCTTCTAGGAAAACAAATGCACACAAGGGACTGAAAATCTTTCCCCCTCTGAAATCCACCTCCAAGACGCAGCCAAATGTCCTGAGCTGAGATGCTTGTAAGACTATCCCCAACCAGACTGTTCAATATAGAAGGGCGAAAAGACTGTGAGGTCTACACTTGTCCCCAGCTTCCACCTCTCAGCAACTTCCCCAGATGGTGTACCCCCTCGGCTGCCCGCAATTCCTTAGGACTTTCTCAATGCACCAAATTCCTCCCATTGGCTGCTCCACTGGGCTGCTCTTTAGTCCTTTGCATGAAGCACTCTTTTCAAGTTGAACTATTTTTTTTGCTTCCTTGCTTAGAAAGTGTCTTTCCTATTAAGTATCTTAGTCCATTTTGTGTTGCTACAACAGATTAACATGGGCTGGGTAGTCTGTAAAGAAAATTAATTTATTTAATTTTGTGATGAAGAGGTCACATCTGCTGAGGGTCTGCTTACTGTATCATCCTATAGAGGAAGGTAGAAGAGAGAGAGAGAGAGAGAGAGAAATAAATATCAAAGTCATAGCCTTGAGATCTGTTTTTTGGAGTGGCATTAATCCATCGATGAGGGTGGAGTAGTCCTCATGACCTAAACAAACCAAGAATGTTGCATTAGGGACTAATTTTTCATCATATGCTTTTTGAGAGACACATTCAAATGAAACAACTCCCAAATTATTAAAATGCCCTCACGGAAGGAGTTCTAGGTTCTAACACTTCCATTTTTATTCTTTGGCCTCTCTCTCTTTAGAATGTAAGCTACCTAAGGGCAGGTTGTATCTTGTTTCCTACTATTGCTGTAAAAACTGCCATGGAATTGAAATTATTAAAGCACAGATACTGTGCTGGTTTTAGTGGGAAAGAGCCAGGTTGCCATGTTCTGTGGAAAGTTGAGGGTAGGATTTATAGGCCTCCCTTGGCAGGAGGCACCACATCCCAGCCTGAGGTGGTAGGAAATGGAGCAGTGGCATCTGCAGGTGGAACCTACATTTTCCTCAGGAAGGGAGTTTCATCTCCTCCAGCATTTGCAGAAGCACTTTGTAAAAACTCTAGACTTTTCCACAGCTTGGACTGAGGGACTTCAGTCTACAAAAGTGAAAGAAATTTGGTTTGACCAGATGTTACCAACTGATTATTAACTCTAGAAATAAATGAGCAGAAAAAACACTATATAGTCTCACGAACCTGAAATTTTAAGAATTGCTATTGCAGAGCTAAAATCTCCTTGAATGAAAAGAACTCTGCCTCATTCATCTCTATGGTATAAAGCCCTAGACCAAAAAAAAATTTTTAAGTCATTGTTCAAAATTACTAACTGCTCCTAAAACAAGCCCCCCAATATGAAAAGACTTCAAGAATACTCCCAATAGCTGGAGTAACAATCTGAAGAGGAAGATGTTAGTTAAGTTTCGAGGTAACAGACATGACTATTGTTAAAGTAATTACCATTTCCAGCTCCCGGCTTTATTTTGTCTTTGATGCTCCTGACATTAAAATTAATCATGGGAACAAGTTGAAGGAAGGGGGTGGTGGTATGTACATACGTGCCCTAGGGTATGTTGTAATAATTACATAAAATAGTATATAATGTAGTTTTCATCTTTACTGTTGTGTTGAAGAATAAATTGGGATTCAGAGTGTTTGTGCAACTCACTCACACAAAGACAGAAAGTAGTAAGGCTGAAATTTGAATTGAAGTGAGGTATGTTTGACTTATAAACAGATTCTATTTCCATCACAAGCCACTTTTCCAGTTAGTAATCTGAGAAGTGAAACTGACCACTCTCCTTCCAGTAGAACCCTGAGACTCCCATCCATAAAGGCTTTGTTTTCCAAAAAAAGGGTAGGAAAAGACTGATACTTGGACAGAAGAAGGGCTCTCTAATAAATTGTAGAATCTGAGACATTGTAATAATTGCCCTGGACAAATTGCAGGGGGAAAGTCCTTCTGCACCTATGAAAATAGCACAGTACTCACTTGATCTTAGCGTGGGGCGTACTTAGAGGTTATCACATCTCTTCAATTACTCTATTTCCTTATTTTATTTCCCATGGGGTGGGAATTCTGTATTCTAGAGCCTGTTGGTTTCTTCAGAATCAGTTTAGCATTCATGAAGCATTAGTATCAGATTTCTTGAAAGGATACTGAATAGCATTCATTTTATATGTTTCTGCAAACACAAACCTTGACTAAAACCCCAAGTTTGTTTTTTGTTGTGTGACTGACCCAGTGTTGTTCCAATCTCTGCGATTCCTCTTAAGGATCAGAGTGACAAATCAACTGGGAATCCAGGTTGGTGAAGCCCAGGTCGAGGTGTGTTGTTCAAAACTCAAATCTGTCACAGAATAATACACAAACAAATGTGCTTCTAAAAAGATAGGGAATCTCTGAGAAGCCACTCCACAGGATTACCATAAATTCAAGACTGCACAGCATCCTCTAGACAGGGATTTGTCCTAAAATCTGAATATTTCACTTCTGCATCCATTATCTCTCATGTCTACCATAGTAGACACCGTTGTTCTCATATTTTTTATTTATTTTAAAATGTATTTTTCCAGGCTTATTGGGATGTAATTGGTGAATGAAAATAGATTTTATTTAAGGTGTACAATGTGATGATTTGATATTCTCAAAGCCTATGAAATGATTTCCACAATCAGATTACTTAGCACACTCATCAACGCTGATAGTTAACATTGCGTGTGTGCCTGTGTGTCTGCGTGGTGAGGACACTTGAGATGTACGCTCTTAGCTCATTTCATACCATGTAGGTGGATGAAGGAGCTAAGGCAAAGCAAGATGAAGTGTTAGCTAAGTTACAGAACCAGAATAAATGAACCTCGGTAGTGTGGCGTGAGAGACACTAGTGGTGGAGAAACAGACACTTCAATGAGTCAGTTTTATGTTAAATCATGCATCCATTATTTATTAGCTGTCAGGCAGCCAGAAAGCTTCTCAACAACACATGCATTGCTTGAAGTATGGATCATTTTCACACCAATTTTAAAGGATCATATAAGGACTGAAAATGCTATTTTCTTTTGTGCTTGTCAGCTCTGATTTACTGTGTAGCAAATGATTGACATAATCAACTTATTTTAAAAAATGTTTACTTTGACTCAGTTTTGGAAGATTCAGTATATGATCAGACCCTGTTGCTTTAGGGTCTTGATGGGGTATGGAGTACACGTCACAGTAGGAGTACATGGCAGAGCAGAACAATTCACCTCAGTGACAGGACATGAAAGAGCAAGAGGAAAGGGCTAGAATCCCACTATCTCCTGGTGGACCATACACCAATGACCTAAAACCTCTCACAAGGCCCTACCTCTTTACGTTTCCACTACTTCCAAAATCACCACTCTGGGGACTAAGTCTTTATTTAAATACAGCTCTTCATCACTGTGACCAAAAGACCTGACAAGAAACATGTAGAGGAATAAGCTATTTTGGTTCACAGTTTTAGATTCCATTCCTGATCAGCTGACTCTATAGTTCTGGGATCAAGGTGAAGCAAAACATCATGGCTGAAGGGCATGGTGGAGGAAAACAGCTCAAGACATTGTAACAAGGAAGCAGGGTGAGTTCTGCTCACCAGGGTCAAAATATAAACTCCAAAATTATACTGACAGTGACCTACCTCCTCCACACACACCCTACCTGCCTGCTGCTACCATCTAGTTAATCCTTTTCAGTGAATTAATCCACCGACTAGGTTATAAATGTCACAATTTAATCATTTCACCTTTTATTTTTTAGTTTATTTCTACATTTATTGAATCTGAAAATGGTCATATTATTCTTTTTCCATTTTAATAATTTTTAAAAA
>PVKS010020268.1:0-37078 GCA_004027875.1 Aplodontia rufa | reverse complement strand
TATGCAGATTGAGTACAGACAAACAACTAGGTAGGGAACAGCCTGTGGTTAGCACATTCCAACACATCCTAACTCTTTGCATAAGAATTAGGAAGCCTAGCAAAGCACAACCTAGCAGCCCTTCCTGAAGGAACTGTGGAAATAGTAACAAGATCGCTCTAGGGCAGCTGTTGAAACGAGTGAAGGGCAGACCCAACAGGTGGCCCCACCAGTCACAATGGCAGCACTGCTTCTGTCTTCTGTATGTCATTTACATACTTTATCTTGACCCCAGGACTATGTGGATGGAATGCAGTTATGCAGCAGTGGCTTTCAAGGACTCGACATCCAGCCTCCATCCGGACCTCTCTGGATCCTGGGCGATGTCTTCATTCGACAGTTTTACTCAGTCTTTGATCGCGGGAATAACCGTGTGGGGCTGGCCCCAGCAGTCCCCTGAGTAGCACTCCGCGTTTCTGCCTGCCTACCTGACACCTCTCGGGCCTTTGAGGTTGGGGCAGTCCCTACTTTCAACAAGTCCCTTTCCACAGAAAGCATTCATTCCTGGAGTTGAAACTTGAATTAGGACAAATGGAGCATGAGAGCACACACACACACACACATACACACACACAACCTTACACACACACACACACACACACACATACCCACACACACACACACACACACACACAACCTCACACACACACAACCTCACACACACACATACCACTTCTACCACCATCAAGGCAGAAGAGTTAAGTTGTGAGCCCATATTCTTTTATTGCTCTTTGCTGAATTTTTATCATGGAAATCTCTAAACACATACACAAGCAGAGGTTATGGTACAATAAATCCCTGCCCACCACCACCCAGCTTTACCAATGCATCTGCACATGGCCAGGATCCCTTCACCAATACCATCATCGACTTCTCTCGCCAGCTCCGCAAACCTGGATCATTTTGAAGCAAATTCTAAATATCACATAATTTTATCCGTAAATATTCCTAACATCCTTGCATATACAGTCAGGATCCAAATGTCTCCCATTGTCTCATAAATGTGTAGCTCTTTACAGTTGGCTTGTTTGTATCAGAATTCAAACAAGATCCATGAATTGCATTCATTTGAAATGTCTCTTAAGTCTCTTCTTCTATAGAATTGACCGTATTGGGGATTTTGCTGGTGGAAATCCAGAGGCGTCTTTTAACATGGGTCTCTGAGCCTGTCTGTTCTATAAAATGGTACTTTGATCTGGAGGCCTGAGTTCATGGCAAAAACACTTCATGGATGGTGCCGGGTGCTTCCTGTTGCGTTCCATCAGAAGGCAGATAAAACTGGGTGCTTCTCCATGGTAGCATAAGACTGACATGAGGACATGGGGCTGTCAGCCATCAAAGTCCCCTTCAGCATCTCACCTCAAGGTTTCACCAGCCACTGATGGGCATCGCTGAGACCCACACAGTCATTAAGGACTTCTCTAATTCTATCCCCTTTTCTGCGTTTGTTAGCTAGAATTTTCTATAATTAAACCTTCCCTCATCAACCATTAACTCACCATGAGGAAGAGCTCATACAGGAAAGAAGATAACTACCTGGGTGTTTTTCCCCTTTATTTACCAATTGTCAAAACAAGGAGCTGGTGCTATAGCAAATGCCAATGGATTTTAAGCATATTTTCTATATTTCAATTTAGTATTCAAATCACCCCCTATTTAGCCAGTGGGGGATCCTTCAAATTAGTTCCTGTGAACTTTTTCTGGCCCATCACACACACTTCCAGCTTCCTCTGTGGCCTGTCATCATCCCAAGGAGTCCTGGTTCCTTGCAGTGTGCTGTATTTTTGTTGTAAATGAAAATATTTCATAGTATGTAGGGATGGAGAAAGGAGAGAGTAAGCCCTTTCAGTATTTGGGATCCCAGGACCCATCCTGAAGGATCTACCGCAAAGAATCCTGGTCGAAGGCATGTCCTCACTCTGGTGATTTCTGTTGCCATGAGAGATGACTTAGTTTCTCTTCCTCTCTTTAATTTTTGCTACTTTCAAAATGGAAGTGTCTTCAGTTTTGATTTTATTATAAAATATGTCCAGAAGCTTCATGCTCCTCCCCCTCAAAGCACTAGTAGAAATTTGAAGGTTTTTTGATGTTGTTGTTTTGTTTTGTTTTTGAGAACTAAATTGCCCAGGCTGACCTTGAATTGTGATCCTCCTGGGTTTATGTGGCAAGTTGTACCACTGTGTCCAACTTGAAGTTGTTTTGTAAAACATTTTTTAAATATACATATAAACAAAGATGGCTATTGTATTGGCAAGAAAACTTTCTCTTTCTACAAAAAAAAAATCATGTTGCACATATCCTTCTCTACTCTACACTGCTTTTAAAATCTAAAAGTAGATTCTCTACCAGTGCAGATATCTCAATCTTCTAACATCTACAGGATGCCCATTTATTTGTCTATCCAATTCTCTACTAATGCCCACCAGGTCCATTTGGGGTTTAGTTCAATCTAACACAATGGAAATTGATTTTATGCCAGGCACCAAGCGAGGTAGTCTGAGACCTGCAGGGTGGCTGGGCAAACCCTGGCTGTCACTTATGGACAGCAAGAGTCATGGAAAATACCCTAAGCTAAAGGATCTATGGATGCACATCTGTGCTCTGCCCTTCATCACTAAGATAACCTGAGGTGGTGACTTTGTGCCTGAGACACTCACCTTGCAGGCCTTTGGAAAGAGCCAATGAGCCCACCTGGGTGGAAGCACTTGACTCCAAATGTTCACTTCCCTTGCCTTTGGGCATCATGATCAGAGCAGATCACAGCTGCACACATACTTACTTTTTTGTTTTGTTTTTGTTTAAGTTTTTTCTTTATAGATTTTTTAAATTATTGCTTTTAGCGTTAATCAAATCTGCCTGATCCAAAGAAGCTGGCAAAGCATTATAGCAGAGCTTCACAACACAGGTCTGGACTTGACACAGCTGAGGGAACTGCACACCTCAGTTTGCGCAGCTGTCAGATGGGCATCATAGTAGAAAGTGCTTCAGGGGGTCATCATGAGCAGTCAGTCTCTGTCCAACTAGCTGTTGTGCCTGTGCTAATCAGGGAGCTGTCCTCCTTCTCAGGATGAATGCTAGAAAAGGCAGCAGGCCCTAGATAAGAGGAGTCAATCGTTCGTTAGGTAGCTTTCCTGCAGGCATTTCCCTTCAGTCACTTCTGCCCAAGGAACCCCCCTGATGTTGAATGCGCTGGTCAGGGGTTTTTGTGCAAGAGTCCGAGTCAGGAGCCTGGAGGACACAAGCAATGTGTAAGCCACACCACCACCGCTATTAAGTGTCTAAACTGGGTGGTGACTTCTGTTTTCACAATGACCCCACTGCCTCTGTCACAAAAATGTTTCCATGACCTGTTTCCCTGTCTCCATCCCCCTAGGCATTGCCTTTCACCAGGCTTACTTCTGTCTCTACACACTGGGGCCTGACTGAGTAATATTCCTAAAGCCTGGTTCCAACCCTTCATCACTCCCTCCTTCTCAGTGGCTCCTCCCTGGGCACCAAATGACATCCATGCTGACAGACTGCAGCCTCAGTCTCACCTCACTCCTCCATTCACATGGAGCACCCCCACCCAACCCCAGGCCAAGCCAAATCTTCCCCTTCTCATCACTTGCACTCTGCTCCCAGGAGCCTTCTCAGTTTGCCAGAGGGATAGTCTGTTTCCCAATGTGTCCCCTTCTCCACAAGTGTTAAGATGGCCCTGAAGAGATGTTAGGCACAGTGCAGTGAAGAACCAGGATGCACCCTGGAGGTGGACTCAGAGCCTACCTGTTC
Organism: Aplodontia rufa; assembly: GCA_004027875.1. Lineage (NCBI taxonomy): Eukaryota > Metazoa > Chordata > Mammalia > Rodentia > Aplodontiidae > Aplodontia > Aplodontia rufa. Next base: position 33,268 of record PVKS010020268.1, on the reverse strand, counting down.
CCTTTTCTTCTGCCAGCCAGAGGCTTAGCATCTCTTCCCCCAGATCACTTCCCTTTACTTTGAACCTGCCTGCCTCCTCCTCACGTCACACGGCTGCATGTGTCCATATCCTCCGTGGCCCTGCAGCCCCCATCCCAGTTCTTCCTCCCATAACACCCTCTTTGTCTCCCCTGGCTGGGATGAACTTCCTGCTCCTCAAGATCCCCATGCCCCTTTCTCATCATTGTTTGCTTCATGTCTTATTTCCACTGATAAAATGCAAGACCCTTGTGTCCCCCAAAGAGTCTGAGCTACTGAGTGAACGCATGCAGCAGGAAGAAGGAGCAGGGCTCAGTGGCGTCAGGGCCTCTACCACAGGGCAGAGGCTGGGCCTCTTTCTCCACTGCAGCACATGTCAGAGGAAGGGAAGCTACTGACTTTTGATCCACATGGACAGAGGAAGTGGGGTCTAGAGTACGACGTGGCTGGTGACTTAGTTTGAAAAGGTGCTGGGGACAGTTCTGCAAACATATCCTGAAAAAGTGAGTTTCGGTCCCCTGTTCTGAAACTGTAAAGACCAGCTGAGGACAGTTCACTCCCAGACCCCAGCACACTCAGCAGGGGCCCTATGGCAACTTGGCAACTTTATATGTTCTCTGAAAGACAATCAGATGTGCCACTGAACCTCCATGGGTTCTCATTCCCTCTCTCTCTCTCTCCCTCTCATTCATTTAAAACTTCTAAAGAGCAACAATTTGAGAACAAACCAGCTGCCATAAATCAGAGGTGGTCCTGGGGTTGGATTGATCAACCTTTCCCAAGTAACCAAAATAGAACATTTGGGATAAACATGCTTTGGAATTCTTTCCAACTCCACTGTATCCTGTCCAAAACTACACTTGATGGAAATTACTGCATCCTCCCTCCAGGAATGTTTGCCAATTGATTCAAGGAAATGAGCTCTAATTTTTATCCCATCCAAAACTAGCAGGGCCTATACCTGGCACAGTGAATGGCCGAGCAGGGATTTGACGGTACTCACCCTTAAGGAATGGGTATTGGTGGCCAGATTAGATACCAAGAGCAATAATAAAGTAGCATCAGGACTTCTATTGGACCAATGAAGAACTTTTCAACGGGTAGGATATTAAACAAAGGAACGGGCTGACAGGAAGTAGGAACGTGGGGATGGAGGCGTGCGTCAGATGTACTATAGGTTTGGAGGGGAATTCCTTGAGATCTGGTGATCTGCTTAAATTGGGCATGTCTAAACTCACTTCATTCCCCTTTCATCTGCCAGCCATAGTTACCCAAGGCACAGTTCCAGGCAGCTCAAAAAGATGCCCAATTAGCCTCACACTAGCAGCGTATTAAATGGTTGCAGTCTCCTGAGTACTTCAGGTCAGCTCGTGCATGCTCCCCAAGAGGCCCGGGAGGTGTCAGGACTTGCCTCACGTCTCACAAGCCTGGTGTGGTGTGGTGTGTGTGTGTGTGCATGGTGTGGGTGGGGTGTGTGTGGTGTGTGTATGTACTGTATGTGGTGGGTGTGTATGAGTTTGACATAGTGTATGTGCGCACATGTGTGTGTGTGTGTGTGTGTGTATAGTATAGAGTGTGAGTGGAGCAGGAGATGGGAATTTATAGTCTGTATATGCTGTGTGCGGGGTTTATGATGGGGGTGCCGTGTGTATGGTATGTGGGTGGATAGAGTGTGTGTGTGTGTGTGTGTGTGTGTGTAGTAGACTGTGCGTGGTATATCTGGGATATAGTGTGTGGTATATGAGGGGGGTAGTGTGCATATGTGTGAGGGGTGTGTGTGTATGGTGTGCACAGGGCGGGGTATATGTGGATGTGTGTGTTGGGGGTCTAGTTGCATGTGTGTGCTGTATTGGGGTGAGGATAAGGTGTGAGGACCAACAGGCTGGTAGAAGGATTGAACCTACCACACGAGTGTATTAAAAACTTTGACAAAGAACAGGGTCCTTTCCTGGGTGGCTTCCAGCAGCAGAGGCAAAAGTTCCTGAAACCAGCCAGGGGTTCTTTATGGAGCCCACAAACAGGGCAAGTCTCCCTGCAGACCCTCTGGCCCACAGGCTCCCAGGCTCAAGCCTTCCATTCCACATCCCCTGGGCCAGACTCCTGTAAACTCTACTCTCAAGGGGCCCCAAATTCGGTCAGCTTAGAAGACCAGCTTTCCCATTCCACCCCACCCCCTCCACCCACACAGCTGAGATCACCCAGCCCAGCCTCTTTTGCAACTTTCCCAAGTCTGTGCACAGAGGAGAGGAGGCAAACTTGGAGGAAGTGGCCACAGTCCTTAGGTTCCCAAAGCCTTTTTTCCTCCGGCTCAGCTGAGACCAGTGCTCTAAGAAGAGACCTCCAGACACAGCGAAGGCCCAGCTGTCCTCGGAGGCTAAGTGCCACAGCCGCAGCTGTAAGTGCCCTGCAAGCTTGTCTCTGTCCTTCTGTCTGTCCAGCATTCCCCAGAGCTATTTGGGTACTCGTGGGGAGGAGGGGAAACAGGGGGCCCAAGGATGAGGCTTAAAAGCTGGCAGCTGCAGGTTTAGATCTGGCCCAAAGACCCCCACCCTGGAGAAACGCCTGGGCACGGTGGCAAGAGAGAACTTCCCCACCCTCCCGGGAACTGGGGCCCTGCTCAGGGATACACAAGGGCCGGCAGTGCCAGACAGCTGCCACAGCCAGCTGAGTCAGAAGAGGGTGGCGCTGCTGCTCCAAACCTGCAGGGCCTGCCAGGGACTGGAGCCCTCCAGGAGGACCAGATCCCGCTGCACCTAGAGTCCTCTTGCCATCTAGACTGGGTTCTTTCTGGGATGGATCTGGGTGGGTCACAGGATCTCATCAGGGAAAGGTGAGCCCCCTGGAATAGGAAATAAGCCCTCTTATTCTCTCTCTCTCTCTCTCTCTCTCTCTCTCTTAGTTGAATATGGACTCACAATTGAGGGGGAATCATTATCAAACAATCAAGAACAAATGTATATATACCTAGTTAGCCAAGACTGATGCCATGTCATGGTTGCCCCCCTTGGGTTCTGTTTCCTCCAAAAGAACCCCTGTGTTAAATGGACTTCTTGTGGAGGTCGGAGATCTCTTTCTGAGATGATTCCCCCATACTCCCTCCCTCCAGTCTTCTAGATATCCTTCCTAATCCCTCCCCACTCCCTACGTCTCCAGGTATCCTAGGCAAGGATCCCCCTGTTTGTGTAAAAATTCATACATTTTGAGGTTATTATTGGCTTAGCCATCTAACGTGCTGTTTCCAGTTGTATTCTAGCTTCCACAAATGAGAGAAAACATTCGGCCCTTGAGTCTCTGAGATTAGGATACTTCACTCAGCATAATTTTTTCCATCTCCATCCATTTAGCTTCAGAAACCATTATATCATTTTCTCTAATGGCTGAGTAGTATTCCATTGTATATATGTACCAAAGTTTTTGAATCCACTCATCGAGTGAGGGGCATCTGGGTTGGTTCCATAGTCTAGCTATAGTAAATTGAGCGGCTATAAACATTGAGAAGCTATATCTCTATAATATGCTGATTCTAACTCCTCTGGGAAAATACTCAGAAATGGGATAGCTGGGTCATGAGGTGGTTCTAGCTCTAATTTTTTGAGGATTCTCCAGACTGCTTTCCAGAGTGGCTGAACCAGTTTGCAGTCCCACCAGCAGTGTGACAGTGTTCCTCTTTTCCCACAGCTTCTCCAGCATCTGTCATTGTTCGTATTCTTCATTTTTACTACTCTAACAGGAGTGAGGTGGAATATCATTGCAGTTCTGATTTGTGTTTCTCTTATTGCTAATGATGTGGAGCATTTTCTCACATATTTATGGAAAGCCCTCTTATTCTAAATCAGAAATATCTCTCTTAGCAAATAGCTGCATGACTAGGTGAGCCCGTGAACAGAGACAGACAGACCTGGGATCTAGTTTCAACTTGCCACTAGCCAGTCCTCGACCCAGGAATCCACTGGGCTATCTCAGTGTTTTGTGAACTTCAAGTGCTCTCTAATTGCTAGGCATTATATATTAATAGAAATAATTTCTTTGGACCTATTGATTAATCCCCCACCACAAAGGTCTCTTAGAGATAGTACCTTATTCTGTATCCTTGTACCTATATTATATCAGTGCATAGTAGGGATGCATTGTATATGCTGGCTTGATGGATGGCTGAGTAGCTGGGTGGATGTCTAGATGAATGGTTGGATGGATGGATGGATGGATGAATAGGTGGATGGATAGGTGGAGGAAGGACAGATGAATGGATGAATGACTATGGAAACCTCTATATTCTCACCTGTCTCTGTGGGTGTGAGGTCTTAGGCACACGGTCTACTTGGGGAGACAGGACCAATGCCCCCAGAGAACTTAAAGGACAGAAATGCTGAGCCTCCCGAAATCAGGGCTTTGGGTGCAATTCCCAGGGGGAGCAGGTCTAGACCTGCTAGGATTTGGGTGGTTACCACCAAGTTATGTTCCTGGGAGGCAGCAAAGCCTTGTGCTCCCCAGACAGCCTCTTTTCACAGATAAACTTGACTCCAAGATGGAAGGTTCTATTATTTTAGAGGGTGTATATATTTGCCATTTTCCAAGGTATGGGATGGGGAGGTGAGGTGCTGAAGAGCGGGACAAGAAGCTGAGGAAGGTCGCATGTTGTGGGCAGGGACTGTGCCTGCTTCAGATTTCTCAAGTGCCCCAGCTTACTGGTCTCCCTGCCAGTGGTTGTGGCACCTCATGCAACATAAATGAGCCAGAAGACTGTGCCTGGGTCCTGGATGGACCAGGGCAGGGAAGTGGGGCGGGGGACATGGAGAAAAGGACAATGGGCAGGTGGGTGTGGAGCGGGTCTAAGAGTTCTTGAAAGACTGGTCCTGGACCCAAGGGCCGGGCAACCACTCAGTTTTTCTTGCTCTGCAGGGACTCAGCCATTCTGTAAGTGGGCAGGGCCTGGGCTATGGACTTGGAAGTACTGCCAGGCATGAGGGAGGGAAGAGTTGGTCACATTCAGTGGGGAGTGAGTTCTGCCCTGCATGGGCCCTAGGACTGCTCGTCACTGTTACTTAACAGTGGGGGATGACTCAGAGCCTGGCCTCTAGGAGGATGCCCTGCTTTAGAGCATCTGAGTCAGCCACGTGGTAGCTTAAAAGAACAGCTATGGCCACAGCCTAGCCAAGGACAGAGCAGAGAAGACATGGAAAGGGACCTCAGCCATTGTCTGAAGTCTGCTTCCTGGGAGAGAGCCCTGGCATCTACCCCGAAGCCCCACCCTGAACCCGTCCCTGTCACTCTCCTGCACTGAGTCAGTGTTGGTCACTCTCTTGTTGCTGCTGCTGATCCTGGACCATGGAACCAGCCTTTTTTGGACCAGCAGCCTCAGCAAATGTCTGCCCTGCAGGAGTGGAGTAGGAAACTCTGTAGCAGTACAGTTCCAGGGCACATCCAGGGGAAGGGGGCCGAGGTGGTGGAGGGGTGGGAGAGCTCATAAGGCAAGGCAAGTTACAAGGATCAGTGGAAGAAAAGACTCAGGTAAAACCCAAAGGGAAGACCCTCAGAAGGGCTGGCATGCAGCAGAGGAATTGAATCTTTTTTGTGTGGCCCCAGGGGAAATCCAACCCTAGAAGAAGCACCATGGGGCAAGGCTGGCTCTGGGTTTCCATGTGTGTGATAGCAATGGCCCAAGCACCAACGAGAGATTGGATTAATGACCTTCAAGATCCTTCCGGTAGTGCACAGGCTCCACACTGGTAACTTGAAATCAGCCTTGGTGGGCATATTTAGACCATAGCAAAAGGCAAAGCTCCAAATCTCGTCTCTGCAAATCCTTCTCCTAGGAGATAAACGTTTATCTGGACTTTCCCAACTTGGGGAGCCTGTTACATTATAAGAATGTGACACATGCCATCTACGGAGGAAGCCACAGCCACGAGATGTCCATTTGCTTATGAGGGAACAGACTCCCCAAGGTTAAGCAACTCAACCAAGGTCAGATGTGCAGAGCTGGGACAAGAGCTCTGACCCCAAACCTCAAGATCATTCCATGGCACCAAGGAGTTGCCCTCCTGCCCCAGTCATCAGAGTAACTGTGGGCAGCCATGGACTCTTTTTAAAGACAATTTAAGTCTTTATCTGATAGTTTTAATTACAGAAATAATTTAGACTTTGGGGACAAATTTTAAAACCAAACATACAAAATATAAAATGATGATGGCTGTCAGCATCTTATCTACCTTTCCACAGCTCTCTTATTACTATTTGGTGAGTCTTTCTATAATATTCCGTGTGTTTACAGGACAGTCATCAGTGTGACCTTAAACTTATAGCACAATTAAGGGTTATTGTTTACTTTTGTACAATTTGGATCATACTATATGAAAGGTTCAGTGATTTCCTTTATCTACTTAAATTATCCTGTGTATCTTTCTACTTTATCACTTCGTCTTTTTAAATCTACCTAACATTCCAAAGTATGAATGGATTTGAATTTATGTAGAAAGCCTCTCACCGATGAATATGTGGGTTACAACAAATATGTACTCAGATAGGGGCACCACAGGCAAGGCATGTGGTTCTCATTCTAGCTCGGCAGCTGGCAGGAGAATCTCCCAGTTATGGGTGAAGTCTCTGGCCAGGTGCAGGGGTACACACCTGTAATCTCAGCAACTCAGGAGGCTGAAACGTGGGAGGCTGAAGCAGGAAGATTGTAATTTTGAGGGCAGCCTGGACATCTTAGTGAGACCCTGTCTAAAGGAAGAGAAGGGGAGGGGAGAGGAGGGCAGGGCAAGGCAGGACAGGGCAGTGTGGTATCTGAAACTAGACTTGGATTCAAATCTGGACTCCAGATATATAACAACATATTATATTCAGTATATTATAATGATGTGTTCATTCATTTAAACCTCACAGCAATATGCATATTGCTTATTTGCATATTATCTTACAAGGTTCCCTCTGCCTCACCATGATGAGCCTGCATTCCCATGATAGGTCCTCACACAGCTCCTGTTCTGCAGCCCCAGTTCCCTTCTTGTCCTCTGAGGTTCTTTGTCATTTCAGCTATATCTGATCTGTAGTCTCCAGTTCTCCTGGGGCTTTGTTGAAGTCACCAAACCTAAGCATAGTGCCCCAGATTCCTGTGCACACAGATTCCATGGGCTCAAACTCAGAGAATCAGAAGGCAACAGGCACAGAAAGGCCTCCTCCGGCCTTCACTCGAACACTGACTCATCTGTTTACTACAGTGGGGCCTTGGATGAGTGACAAGGCCTCCCTCCCTTCACGGAGCCTTGGTTGTACTCATCTCCCAGGCTACGGTGAGGATCACGTGCGCTCAGCCACTGCCACTTCTGTCCGCCTTCTTCCTGCCTCCCTCTTGTTCTGACTCCCTTTCTTAAGGCATTGTATTGGTTTTTCAAGCTAAGTTAGCAGGCTGACCCCTTCCAAAGTGATCACTGATGCTTAGAGACCCACGCCTTTTGGGAGCTTTTGAGTCACTTTCTCCCTCGGCTGGTTTCCCTTGTGGGAAACCACCGTTGCAAAATCCCAGCCAGGGTTCCTATCTTGAATTCCCTTCCTCAACAAGTCGGAAGGATCGGAAATGTTTACTGCATGAATGAACAAGTGTGGAATCTTAGCAGCCCTTCTCGCTTCCTTTCCACGCTTCCTCCCTCTCCCCAAAGCCAATCCCTCACCCTTTCATCCCCTTCCCAGGAAATATCGCTCACAACCATGAGGCTCATTTCTTCAGGGTTTGATTCAACTGAGTTCCCACTGTACTTTCCCTGTGCCTTTTGGGCGTTGTACACTTTCCCTGGTGTTCCTCTGGCCCTGTACCAGCTCCCCTGACATCTCCCTGCAGCGAGGACCTGTGCTTCATCTTATGCTCCCAGTGGTTAGTGTGGGCTTTGTTCGGTGTTCTTGCAAGACCCCAACTGTGTTCTTTAGCTAGATTTAGCCGTTTCACGACGCATATGTTCTGGGTTCAAAATAATGCACTGAGGGTTGGGGGCTCAGGGGTAGAGCTCTTACCTAGCATTTGCAAGACCCCAGGTCCGATTCCCAGGCTTGAAATAAAAAGGACAAAAAGGTTGTTGTGCTAATTCAACTTTGATATCAGTTTATACTATTTGGAGTGATGCTGTATGAACAGCTTAGCATCTTCTTCTTCTTCTTTTAATTTAGAATCTAGGACACAAGCATTTTCATGGGTTACTATAAAATGCCAAAAACTCCATTTCAATGATAGCTTAATAGTTCTTTGTGTGTGGTGATTTAACCACTTCTTTATTTTTGTATGTGCATAAATAATACTGCAGGAAACATCCGTGAACTAGGTCTTTGCTCACATTTCTGATTATTTCCTTGGGATGGATTCCTAGAAGTGGAGGTCAGGGACATTTTTAAGGCTTCCAATGCTTGCTTTCCAGTAATATGTGGCAACTTCACCCCCCTCCCACCCCCGCCAGCTGCCATAGAGAGGAGTCTTTTGATTCTGCAGTTGCAGCCACACCTCGGGCTGGGGGAGGGACAATCTTCCATCCAAAGCCTCTGGGCAGTGCTGACAATGGACTCCTTGTCCTGCCCACCCCATCTCCTCTTCCCACACTGTCCTCCATCCCTGGCTCCAGGCTGGACTGTCTGTAAGGCCTCTGTTCACTGCCGTCCTGCCTTCTTGGCACTCCAGACTGCCTACCAGTGCAGGGTTGGTAGAGCTGAAGGGTGAGCGATCTGTCCCTCCTGTGGACTCATTTGCCCCTCCAGGGCAAATGAGGGGAGAATTGTAAGGGTTGCTGAATTATACGCCACCTTCGGAAAATAGCTCTGCCTGAGTTGTGGGCCCAGAGCAGAAGGAAGTGGAAAGGAGAAGCCAGGCAAGTGTCAGTGGCCACAGGAGACACTGGCCAGGATGTAGATGACCTCTGACCTCTTCCCTACAGGTTCTGAGGCCCCTTCATGAATCCCCGGAAGAAGGTGGACTTGAAACTCATCATCGTTGGAGCTCTTGGGTAAGCCAAGCTGCTCTCAGGGTCTGGGAGTCCAAAGCAGCCATGGCAGGGCAGTGAGGCCTCTGTCATGTGTTCCCAGCCCTTTCTGATGGGATGGTGTACAGAGAAGTGTACCCACCTCAGGGAAGGAAGCGTAGCTGGGATAAAGAGCAATAAATGGATGGATTTGGTCCCAGCTCTGCAGTAAGCAGCTGTGTGAATCAGGCAAGACATTCAGCAACTGCCCTCCTGCTGCCTGTCACACTGGGGAAGGACCTTTGCTGTGGGATTTTCAGCTGTCTCCAAATCTCTCTGCTTCCTTTGATTGGTTTCTACTTCTAGAAACCGGCCCCTAGTCCCTTGCTCCTCAAAGTGTGGTCCCTGAACCATCCATGCTAGGCAATTCAGAATCTCAGGGAAAGACAGCAACATCAGGGGAACGATAAATTTCTGAGAATGGTATGGGTGGACGTGCATGTGTGTTTGTAAGTGTGTGCTCACACGTGTCAGGCTTTTCCTCAGAGTGGGAAAGACCTCCCTTCTTCACCAATATGTACACAAGACGTTTTATGAGGAATACCAGACCACGCTGGGGGCCAGCATCCTCTCCAAGATCATCATGCTGGATGACACAACTTTGAAGCTACAGGTGAGCATTCAATCCTCTCTTTCCCTCTTCAACACGGGAACACTTGAAAATCACCCCACATTCATTCCCTGGACAGCCTCTTATGTAGCCAAGTGCGCTCAGAATTAGAATGATCTGGTGCAAAGCTCAGCAAACTTCAATTCACAGGCTGGTCTCTTCACAGGGACTCAGCCACACGCATTTGTTTACATACTGTCTTTTCCTATACAGTGGCAGTGACTTATTGCAAGAGACAGTATTGTCTGTAGGGCCTAAAATATTTACTGTCTGGTTCTTTGCAGATAAAGAAAAAAGTGCCAATGCCTGATCTAGAAGGAAGAGGACTAGTTCAGTGCTTGGGAGACCTCATGCCTACTCTTAGGTTCCCTGGAAAAAACTGGTGGTGGCCTTGGGCAAGTCATTTGTGAGGGCCACAGTTCCAAATCTGTCAGATGGGAATAACAATGCCTGTTCCAATGATCAGAGGCAAAATGAGAGGGTAGATGTGAAAAGTCCTCTCAGGGTGTTACATGGTTTTGCAAAGGTGTTGCAGTGTGCATGGGTAGAAAGGTCAGAGTGTCTGCGTGTGAAAGGATCATACACACCTGTGTGGGGCTTTCTGCTCCCTGCCCAGGAAAGGAAGCTCGAGCATATAACCTGATTGCTCCTCCCTCCAGCCACTCACCACAGTGCCATGGGGCGGCTGCTCTTCCCCTCCAGATCTGGGACACAGGCGGTCAGGAACGGTTCCGCTCCATGGTCTCCACATTCTACAAAGGCTCTGATGGCTGTGTCCTGGCTTTTGATGTCACCGACCTGGAGTCATTTGAAGCGCTGGATATCTGGCGGGGTGACATTCTGGCCAAGATTATCCCCATGGAGCAGTCCTACCCCATGGTGGTGCTGGGGAACAAAATCGATCTGGCAGAAAGGAAGGTACTGTTCATTCACTGATTCCACAAACTTGATGTCAGCACATAGCATGTGCTGGGCTCTGGGTTAGGTGCCACACATGCAGAGCTGAATCAGGCACCATTCTTGCTTCAAGAGTTCCATAATTTAGTAGTGGATACAGACATTTTAAGAAATAGTTATGTGGGCTGGAGCAGTGGCTCAGTGGTTAGAGTGCTTGCCTGACATGCATGAGGACACAGGTTCAAATCTAAGCACCAGATAAACCACTAAGTGTCAGAGAAATAAAGGCCAGATGAAAAAATAAATAAAAATTATTGCCCCCGCTCTTTAAAGAAAAGAAACAGTTATGTTACAATAAATGCAATGATAGAGATATGCCTTTAGAGATCCGGGGAGCACAGGGAAGGGGCATCTGCCCAAGTCCAGGACACAGGACAGGCTTCCTAGAAGAGGTAAGTTCCAGGCTGAAGAAAAAGCATGGTGTGAGCTGAGAAGTGAAGGCAATCCTGTCTAGGGTCAGGGAATAGCAGGGCGAAGGCCTCAGAGGTAACAGGAGCCTCAGTGGAGTCTGAAAGAATCTATAGAATGGTATTTCTGCCGTGGTCAGGTTGGGGGTCTGCAGTTATAAATTATTGGATCTACAAGTTTTTTGGAAAAGTAATGTGTTTTTCTACTAGCATAGGAATATTCAGGATCATGGGGTTAACCCCTCTCCATTGAGTGGAGAGCTCTTTAAAAGAGAGAGAGAGAGAGAGAGAGAACTATATTTTTTCATCTGGGTTCTGTTTTTCTGTTTTAGTTGTATATGTGATGCCAGGGTTTGAACCCAGGTCCTTGTGCATGCCAGGCAAGCTCTGTAACTGCTGAGCCACCACTCCAGCCCCAGTGGAGAGCTCTTTTAATCCTCCCCTGCTCGTGACAAAAGAATAGAAGTAGCCTTAATTTGTTAAAGATGCTCTGTGCCAACCGAAGTCCAAAGGACACCTGAAAGAGCTAGCTGAAATAAGTTTCCTCAGTGTTTCAAACAGAGAACAGTAATGAGGAAGTCAATTGTCATGCTTGAACTCTGCTTTCACAGAGGCTCAAAGAGAGAACAGCAATAGAACAGAGACATCACTTGGCACAGTGAGGTGCACTGACAGATGGGATGGGGAAGGAGGCACCAAATGAGCCACCCTCCATAGAGAGGCTCTCCCATTGTGGTTTGGTTTGGACATGCTGAGTTCCAGGCACTTGGAAAGCCACAGGAGAAGTCCAGCAGGCTTTGGAAGACTTAAGAATGAAACCTCCAAGGGGAAGTCCATGCTGGGAACAGGTAGCTAGAGGGCATCAGCTCTGTGTCACTTCAGCTTGGAAACTCAGTGTCAGTTCTCTCATCACAGATATCCAGTCTCAGATAATCAAGTCCTAAGTTCATTCAGGGCAAGATGGCGCCCTCTCTCTTCCCCACTGGGGCAGCCACAGGTGAGACTCACCACCAACCTTACACATCCACACCCCCAACTCCTTAGCTAAGATAATCGTTCTGGTGTGGAGTGAAGCAGGGAGGATAAAGGGTCCGGAGAGCAGGACAATTCGTATTTCACTGGTATTGTCTTAAGATAATCTTGAGCTCCTTGGGTCTCGCAGCTGTGGCAAACTTTCCTCTGCGGGTCACTCCTCTGGGTCTTAAAAAGCCTCCTGCAGGAACAGTTCACGGTAGCTCCCATGACCAGCATCTTGCATTCCCCTCCTCAACTCCTGACTTTTCAGCCCTCTCCCACCCCTACGGTCACTTCTCCCTCAAGCAGTCCTCCTAGAAGCTCCAGCCTGGCTGTCCCTCTGTAGAGCCACACCCCCAGGTGCACTCTCCCTGTGGCCCTGCTGCAGGGAGTCTGTTTTCTCTCTACCCCTTGCCCTTCACCTTGAATCCCTCAGGGGCACATCAGGCACCAGTCCATCAAACATCAGGGTCATGTATGTTGGTGATGCTCCACAAAGCCATCTTCTGTTTAGAGGTGAGACTTTTTCTGTTCCCTCTTTTGGAGGAGGCAGGGGTAGTGGCACCCACAACACAACTTTCTCCCAGAGAAACCTTCCTAATCTTCCTCTTCAGTGTCTACTCTGTGAGCATTGGTGGCACCTAATAGACTCTTGGTCATGAGCTTTTGGAGATGTGCATGGTCCCAAGGTGGTTTGTCTCCTGGCGCGCTTTATATCTGACATCTACCAAGCTGTTATGTCTCCCCACAAACATCCATCTTGGCATCCCATTTCATACGTCTATGGACCATAGGGTGGGGAATCGAGGGAGCTCAGGACTGAAAGTTGGACTTTCCGCCAATGAAGTAAGAGGTGCCACCTTTTGGTGAGAGCGAGGAAACCAAGTAGGAGGCTTGGTCAGTGGAGCTAGGTCAGTTGCCCCCAAAAGAAATGGGAGGAGGAGCCCATCAAGGACAAGAATAGAGAGGGTGGGCACCAAGAGCAGCTGAAGGAGACCGTGAACTTGAGGTGGAATCTAAGGCGTGTCTTCAACAGCCCAAAGCGGGGTAAACTCCAGAACAAGGGACCTGAGGCTAAGCAAGAAGAGCCAAAGCAGAGATGGAAAGACTCTGAGAAGCCATGAAAGGAGAGAGATAGGGGAGGATTGAGGGGCCGGGGGCTGGGGATCAGAGGCTGGAGGGGGACAGGAGTGAGGGTACGCAGGAGGAGACTGTGGACACAGAATGGAAAGCCAAATTTAATATTTCCCGAGGTCCTGGATCTGACCCTGGGAAGAAGGGGCTGAAGTGGAGAGACTGCTGGGGGAAAGGGATCAGAGGCAGCTGTGCATGGGGGTAGAGGAAGCTGCAAATTCCAGGTGTTGAGTGAATGAGGAGGTCCCTGGCAGGGAGAGAGGCAAGGTGCTAATCACAGGAGAGAGGGGCCCCATCCAAGCCTCAGGGATGAGTTTGCAGAAAGAGCAGGAATAAAAGATTGAAAAAAAGAGCGAGGCACCAGGCAAGCCAGCTCCTTCCTTGGCACCCATGGTCAGGAGGATTACAGATCTAACGCCACTGAAGAGAGCAAGAGGGGGAACAGCAGCCTCAGGACAAGCCAGGGTCAGCCAAGACAGGGAGGCGAAGTGAGGATGCTGGAGAGCAGAAGATGAGCGGAGTCAGGGGAAGGGTGGTGTGGTAGGAGCCAGAGGTGAGGAAGAGCTGAGCAATCATGCAGTTAAGACAGGGAAGTGGAAAGGAGGAAGTGGGTGGTGGGAACAGAGGGACTTTAATTCAGAGACACAGGATTGTACAGCCAAGAGGGGCGGCAGGGAAGCCCTGTCCAGGGGCCTGCCCATCCCTGGCCAGGTGTGAGGAAATGGATAACACCAGCCAACAGGTGGATTCCCGGGAGGCAGGGCCTTGCTTAGAGCTGAGCCAGTGGGAACTGAGAGCAGCTGAAGGAGCGCCCTCCCTTTGACCCTCCAGGTGAGCTGGGCTCGCACCCATGCTCCTCCAGGCCATGCTCCCTGAGCAACCCAGGCCCACTCCAGCTTCTTTCTCTGTGGAGTAGAGGTGGAGTAGGGTGAGATTATTGAGAATTAAAGAAAATCATATGAGTTTTATCCTCAATATCTCTAAGGACAGGCTGGAAAATACTGCAGTTTTTCCTAATTAACAAAAAGAAAATAAAATTTTAAAATACCTTGCTAAGGGACTGGAGCAGTGGCTCAGTGGTTGGAGTGCTTGCCTGGCATGCACAAGGACCCGGGTTCAAACCCCAGCACCCCATACACAACTAAGTGTCAGAGAAACAAAGGCCAGATGAAAAAATACACAAAATTGATTCCCTCTCTCCCTCTCTCTCTCTCTCTTTAAAACAAAAACATTGCTATCTTTAAGAAGATGAGAAAGTTCTAGAGTTGAGTGGTGGTGATGGTTGCATAGCAACAGGAATGTACTCAATGTCCCCGAATTATATGCTTGAAAATGGCTAAAACGTTAAATTACATATTACGTACATTTTACCACAATAAAAACATACATGTATATGTTTTGATTTATACTTAGCCAGAATAATCTTTTTTAATTAAGAAGTTGAGTTATTGTACAATCATAAATGCACATAAAGTAACAATATGATATACATTTGTTCTTAAACCATCACGACACCCCAGTCTCTTGCTTCTTCTATATTCCACCCCTACAAGCGATATAAATGCTTAGACTGTGGATTTTCCAGAATTAAATTATTGCATAAGTATTATTCGGAATCTCAGAGGGGTAAAGAGTTTGCTACATTGTTGGTGCCCTCTCTAGATCCTTCCCTATCCTCCCTCCTTCTCTCCCAGAATAATCTTAAAGAAATTGCTGGCTTAAATTTTTTTTAAAGAGAGAGAGAGAGAGAATCGAGTTTATTTAGTTTTTCGTGAGGTTTTCATTGTTCCAACACTTCATTGTACACATGGTGCTGGGGTTCAAACCCGTGTACTTGCACATGCCAGGCACACCTTAACAGCCAAGCCACCACTCCAGCCATGGAAGTAACACTTCTAAAACTCCCCTGTATTCCATGTCCCCAAGTAGCACATCTTGAATTTATTTCCAAAGCCAGAGCCTAGGTTATAAATAACATGTACTTCATAAATAAAAGATAAGAAGATCTGAAAAATGATGAGACTGAGGCTGGAATTGGCAGAGAAAAATGAAGAAGTGCTGCCTGGGTGGCTTCCTTCCCAGGCCATCTCTGCTCTCCGAGGGCAGGGTGGGTCCAGGAGATATATATAAATATATGTTATTTTGCAACATAATCTCAACTGATACATTGAAGATTGTATCCAATCACTCCTTAAAGACAAACAGAGAAACAGCAGTGGGAAATGAGATAAAAAGTCTGTCCTGGCCAGGCACCCAGACTGACCTGGTCACCCTCTAGTAGGGGGCAAGGGACAACTGAGACCAGGGGCTGCCATTGCAGGCATATCTTCCTAGCTCTGTCACTGGGTGACCTTGGGCACCAATCCTGCTTTCCACGCCATGAAAGATTAGAGAATCCCCCACCTCCTGGAGGAACAGTCACTTCCCTTCATTTCACTTCAATTTTACACTTAGTCTTGATCTCCCAGCTAAACGCTCAGCACCTGGAGGGTGGGAAGCTGGGTTGAGGGCAGGGTTGGAAGAAGGAAGTAGTACTTAGGTAGCATATAGTACGTTGATTTCTCATGATTATTCATTTGCATGTTACTGGTGAGGATGACTTTAACCAGCAACTCCGTCAGCCTTGATTCTTCCTCCAAAGAATTCAGAAATTTACCTGAGCTGTGAGGGATCTTGATTGCTTAATTCTCCAGGAGAGAACATTCCTCCTCCCAAAGGCTTAGAGATCAGAGGCCAAGACTAAAGCCTGGAGAGTCTCCCTGTACTGCTCAAGTTCAACAGTACTTGGGAGCCTGGTCAGCTGGCCTCAGTCTTCACCCTCCAGTCTTAGGTGACAAGTTCACAATGCCAAAGTAGTGCTGGTGGACAGCGGCGGCATTGTGAAAGACACGAGCCACCAGCCCTCCTGCCACTCCCGAGGCCTGGGGAGCAAGAACCAAGGCAGTGGACACGATGGTACTTTTTAAACCCACTAAGATAGGCATTCCCAGAACCTGCAGGAGTGAAGGCGTAACTGGATCTTCTCCTGCCTGCACTGTGTTCTGTGAGAAGCTCCTTTCTCCCCAAGTGAGAGACCTTGGTTCCCTTAAATAAACTGAAATAACAATTATAAAGTACCAGCCCCAGCAAATTCTCCATAAGTTTTCCTCTCCCTGCAAATAACGAGGCAGGAATCAAACTCAGGGGCACTGACTGGTTGTCTTTGGAAGTGATCCAAGGTGCCCCTGGAATATTTTCCATCCAGCATCCCCAAATTCAGATCATCCATTGCGTTTGGGAAAGGTGTCTCTCCTCTGTGCCAGGCCAACAATTACAAAGGTCCTGACCCTAAGCTCAAGGAACCTACAGTCCAGTGGGAGCAACAGAAAACGGAGAAGCAAGGTTTGTATGCTGTGTGGTGCAGGGGCAGCTCAGGTGCCAGGAGAGTGCTTTCTGGGACTGCATCCAAGCTCTGCCTTCTCTCAGCTGTGTGATATCGGGCACATGCCTGGACCTCTCTCAGCCTCGGTGTCCTTGTCTATAAAGTACAGCTAATAGCACCCATCCCATAGGGAAAGTGAGGGGATAAGATGAGTGAACAGGAGATAAAGTACCTGACCCAGTGCCTGGCCCGTAGGTTCTTAACTGTTCTCAAGCTCTACCCTGGAGAAAAAGTGCTAGAAGGGAGCTGAGTTCCTGCCCAGCAACAGGCCCCCTGAGCAGGGTGTGTTCAGCAGCACGGTGGAGGACAGGAAGTCCTCCCTCCTGCCCTTCCTGGCTGGCGTCCATTATGGTCATCTTCCTTTGTAGGACTGAAGAAGGAGCTTCAGTAAGAAGCTCCCGGCCTTAGGAAGCAGGACATGCAGTGGGCTCCAATTCTTTCAGTCTTCTGTTCAAATCCTGCTCGGACCCATATACTCTGAGCAAACCTTTTCATTCTTAAGGTCTGTTTCCTCATCTGTAAAATGGAATTAACAGTATCCACCTCTCAATGTATGTTGAGAATTTAAGAGAGAAAATGTGTGGGTACAGGCATATGGAAGGTTCTCGATAAACAGGAATGGTGTTGGTGTTGGTGTTGGTGTCGTGTGATGAGGATGGGAATGGCTGTGATGTGATGAAGGTGGGGCTGTGACTCTCTTAGTCCATTTTCTGTTACTATAGCAAAATACCTGAGACTGAGTAACTTATGAAGAAGAGAGGTTTATTGTAGCTCATGGATCCAGAAACTAGGAAACCAAGAGCATCGCATAGGCAAGGGCCTTGTGCTGCTTGAACTCATGGCAGAATGTAGGAGGGCAAGTGGGGGTGAACAGAAGAAGCAAAGCCGGGGGGCACCCTCCCTTATAACCACCTGCCCTCCCCATAACTAATCGAGCACAAGAGCAAGGGTGCTCTCCCTCCCTCCCTCGAGAAAGGCATCTGCCTTCCTAACACCTCATCACCTCCTCAGCGCCCCAGTACCTCTTAGCATCACTCTGGGGACCAATTTCAACATGAGTTTGCAGAGGACAAACCACATTGAAACTGTAACGGTGGCCATGGTGGTGGTGGTGGCAATGATGATACAGGAATGGTGACCATTTCTTCTCCTCGCACAGGTGCCCCAGGAGGTGGCCCAAGGCTGGTGCAAAGAGAAGGACATTCCCTACTTTGAAGTCAGTGCCAAGAGTGACATCAATGTGGTGCAAGCCTTCGAGGTGCTGGCCAGCCGGGCTCTGTCGAGGGTGAGTGGCATGGTGGTGGTACTGATGCCCCTGAGCGGGGGACCCCGGGAGCTTCCAGAAAAAAGTATATTGGTACAGAGCGCTCATCCCCTTGGGGAATTACTTTCTAAATGGGCTCAACAGTTCAGGGATCACAGAAGCCAGAGGCATAAAATGCAGTAGGGTTTATCTAATCGCTGGCCCTGGTCTGGTTATCAAGATGCTTTGCGGTGAATCTGAAAATTCCAGTCCTGTGCCTCACCCCTGCTTTCTAAGATTCTGATTTTATAAGCGTTTGAGAAGTGTTTATGCAGCCGAGTCCTCACGGCTGGGACAGGAGCGCCATGGAAACAGGCATTTATCCAAGCAGAATAGCCAGCCTGTGGGAGCTGCTGACATCCTCATCTGAAGAGCAGACCTAGAGCCCCGGTGTGATTGCTCCACGGTCAAGCGCTGAGTGTGGCATATGTGCCAGTCCCCACAGGGGTCCGGGGACTGTAGGTCTCAGGAGGGAGTCAGGCACATGACCTCTACAATACAGCTATGGTACAGTGAGGGTCAGGCACACCACAGCCTCCACTTGAGGGAGGGAGGGGAGGAGTGGAGGGGCGATCCTGAAAGGCCGCCTAGTGCAGTAGCAGGGTTTTAATGCTGCTGGGATGAGGTTTGGAAGCACAGGGAGGGGCTGATCTCATTTTTAATGAGTCTGCCCCCTTTAATCAGGTGACGATAAGAAGGGAGATGAAGAATGGAGGAAATGAGCGAATGCGGGTGGGAGATTGGAGGCTTCCCCTGAGTGGAAGCATCGGCCATCATCCTGCCATTGTGGGTGACCCCAGAGCCACCAGCTGTCCTGGAGAAAAGCGCTCCGGACCTAGCGGGCTGTCCGCAGTGGAGAGAGGCCGCAGCAACCCCTAGCACTTCCCAGGGAGAAGGCGCGAGCTTGCCACCCTCCTGGGCAGGGCTGATCTCAGGGTTTGCCCCCTGCGCTGGGCATGCGCTTCCCCTCCCAACCTCACCTTCTCCTGTTAAGCGGTGTCCATCTATTCGTGCATGG
Organism: Aplodontia rufa; assembly: GCA_004027875.1. Classification (NCBI taxonomy): domain Eukaryota; kingdom Metazoa; phylum Chordata; class Mammalia; order Rodentia; family Aplodontiidae; genus Aplodontia; species Aplodontia rufa. Next base: position 14,387 of record PVKS010020268.1, on the reverse strand, counting down.
GCAAGTCATGTGGCTTTGGGGGCTGGAGAAGTTACGGCGCTTGCCTGGCATGAGCGAGGATATGGGTTCAAACCCCAGCACCACTTCATTACACAATGAAGTGTCAGCAACAAAACCCATGTGAAAAACTAAATAAAACTCCACCCCCCCTCAAAAAAAAATAGGACATGTAGCTTTAGTATACGGCCAAGAAATCTGGCCCCTAAACTTGCAGGGGTGCCTGTTCTCACCATTCCCAGCAACACTTATCACCTTCTGCTATGACCTGTGATAAACACTCCAAGAATAGCGCAGTTATTGCCAAACGCTTAGTCACAAGGAAGCTTCCATCAGAACACTGCCAGTGTCCATGTGTGGTTGGCATCTGTCCTTTTAGGGGAGAGAGTGTCCTTTATTCTTGAAATTATGTCCTTCCTACTGAATCAGGGTTAAATTATGTCCTTCCTACTGTGCGACAGTTAGGACGTGGTGCCATCAGTAGGTGATAGCTTATCTGTGTGCTCTTTTTAACATCCTTTCTTGGCAACACAATAAGTCAGCAATCCCATGCCAGTCCCCCACAGTTATGCAGGAAATTGACTGAGCAGAAGTCTGGAGTCACAAGCATGGTGCCTGCGTCAGAGTGACCTGGATTTGAGTCTTTCCCAAGTGCTTGCAGATGGACCCCCAGGCAAGACATATGACTTGTCTGACCCTCAGTTTCTTCAACTATAAAATAAAACTAATTCAATTTCATAAACATTTCTTGGGCTGTCAGGCTGGAGATACAAAGAGTGCACTCAGGCAGGTAGATCAAGACATTTCTGAAGTGAACGGAGTTAAGTGCTGCAGGGGCTCGGGATTAAGGCACGGAGGCGACTCAGGCAGCTGGTGGTGAGTGTGCACCAAGATGCCTGCTTGGGGAGGTGGCGCGTGAGCAGGGTTTAAAAGGCAACCCACGGTTTGCAGGTGGACACGACAGGCCATTGGGGGTGTGAGCAGGAAGGGAAGAAGGGCAGAGAGGAGGCAAGGTCCCTGAACCAGGCATGAACATGGGGCTCGTGTTAGAAACCAGCTATGAGTGGAGTTTGCAAGGGAGAGAAATATGTAATTGAGGGATGCAGAGATAGAGAGAAATGCTGAGTGGTGGAACCAGCAGGGTTGACAGCACCAGAACACAGAGGCCTCGTGCATGCCCACCAGGAGCTCAGACTTCATACCAAAGATCCATGATTTCCGGAAATATTTACTATTCAGGTCACTTAGGGGCCACCCAGGACCTTGAAACCCAAACAGGACACATAGTTCTGCAATGTCTGTATTACTCAGAAATTTGTAAGAGAAACATTTTCACATTAAGACAGACATACCAAGGCTGGAGCGGTGGCTCAGCGGTTATGGCACTTGCCTTGCATGCTCGAGTACGCAAGTTCAAACCCCAGCACCACGTACACAACAAAGTATTGGATCAACGAAGGCCATGTGAAAAACACAATCAAATTGATTCTCTTTTTCTCTCTCACTGTCCCTCTCTCTTAAAAAAAAAAAAAAAAAAAAAAAAAGACATACCAGAACACAGAAAGTAAAATTTGCATGGATAGTTAAGGTGAAATAGAAGCTTGCAAGCATATATTGAGGTCAAAACAGGTCTTGCATGGCAGGGTAGCGGGGATTGAACCCAGAGGCACTTAACCACTGAAACACATCCCCAGCCCTTTTTATTTTTTAAGACAGGTTCTCTTAGGGCCTCGTTAAGTTGCTAAGGCTGGCCTTGAACTTGCAATCCTCCTGCCTCATACTCTCCAGCCACTAGGATTACAGTTGTGTGTCACTGTGCCTGGCAGAGTTTTCAAGGACATGTCCTACAAGGTCTTTGCTCTCCTTCTCAGGGAGATTGTGGGTTCCTTCACACCAGCTGGGGGAGAGGGTTAAAGAGGAAGATGAAGAGATGCTGATTCAATAAGCACCCCCACACAAGGGTGGGAAGAACCAGGCTCTGAAGTTGGGTAGCAGGTTTTAAATCCTAGCTCTATATCTTATTAGTGTCCTTGAGCAAGTCATGCAGTATCTCTAAGCCACCATTCCCTTATCTTTAAAGTACTAATAATTTCTTCCTCGTGGGTTGTATTGAGGGTTAAATAAAATAGTATCTTGGCACAAAGATAGCACTAAGTGAAAGGCAGCTGTTTGTAAATAGAAGCTATGCATGGTTTTCAGCAGGGGAGCTTAATGCTGCAGATAAGGTGGGCTCTGTAGGTGACAAAGAGGCTACTGCAATTAGTCTGGGCATGAGGAGATGAAGATGACCAGAAGGGAGTGGATTCGAGAGACTTTAGAGGTAGACTCATCGGGGGCTAATGTGGTCAGATGCAGAAGAGAAGGAAGCAGGAGCAGTGTACTTTCAAGCTTGGTGGAGGGAGGCTTTAATGGATTAGTGACATCATGAGCCCAGACAGGAAGCAGAGGAGAAAACAGGGCTTTGTAAGAGGAAAGGCAAGGAGGCCCACTTGGGTGCATTGCTTGGAGGGTCCTTGAGACACAAGGTAGAAACATTTGAGTTCTGCAGTGAGCTCTGGCCTGGAAAGAGCAATGCCCACGCCGTCTACAGAGAGCTCAGAGTAAGCGCTCAGTTAATATTTTGCCAAGCAAAAAGGTGGGTAGGCTACTTTATGGCTCCACTTTAATATATTCAAGGATCAGGGTATTTGTTATTCCAAAATATGAACGAGCCCCCTCATAAATAGAGACACCCACCTGCTTTGGGATGTTGGGGTCCTACTGGGGCTGGTCAGGCCCATTCCAGGGACATGAGATAAGGCATGGAGGCCCAGTTCTTTTTTGCAGAAAGGAGCAATCACCATATCCAGAAGGAAAGAGGCTGGCCAGCAGCTGCTCAATGAAACCATGGCACCTTTATGAAGTGCTCAGGATGCAGGACCTAAAGGCAACGCCACTGAGGTGGCCAGGCTGAGAGGACGAGGACACACTTCCCATTGAAGGGATGCACACGTTAAAATTCCCCCGTGTTAATTTAGAGTTCAATGTATGGAGGACCTAGGCCTGGAGAAGAAAACAAAACAGAAACCGACTACGGCCCACAGACACGCAGCAGCTTCGCAGGGGATCTGAGGAACCAGTTGATGCCATCATCAAATGAAAGTCACAGGGCCTTGTAGGGACAGGAGAGTTAGCAGAGCAGTCAGGGAGGCAAAGAGCCGAGCACAGACTCTGCGTCTGTTTGGGGTCTCCTTGGACTTGGGAAGGACAGCCAGCAAGAAGAGGGTGGGAGGTGGCCCCAGGGGCTGAGAGGAGAGAAGATCGGGGGTTGGGATGTTTGCACGAAGAGATCTCCAGAGAAAAGAGCTGTGAGCTGACATCATCTCTGCTTGAGCCCAAACATCACGTCAGTTGTCCCTTCTGGAGAATGGGAATTTATGGGACCTGGTTGGCGGTCAGGAGGCCTTGGCTTCTGATCCAGCCACTGAACTATTCTGGACTTGGGAAGAGGCAGAAGAGTAGGCACGGAGGGCGAGGAAAGAAAATGCCCAGCCTCCACCGGCCGTTAGGAAGGGAAGCAGAGTGCCCTTAGCATCCCAGGCCATAATGCTAACTGCTCTCTTCCTTCCGCAGTATCAGGGCAGCCTAGAGAATCACCTCACAGACTCCATCAAGCTCGTGCCAGGCCAGGCAAAGAGCAGATGCTGCTGACGTCCAGACCCCCGCACTGGACACCCAGACACGGAGCCTTCCCTGAGCCTGCTCGCCCTGCTCCGGCCCCCACAGCCCCGCTGCCCGCCCTCACCCAGCCCAGGATGCAGAGGCTGTGCCGCCAAAGCCCTTGAGCATTGCTGGGTCCAGAGCCTGGCACCCCTTGCCTCTGGCTGACTAAAGTGAGGAAGGGACTGTACCTTCAGGGCCCCAGATAAAGCCCAGAATGTCACAGGCAAATCCTGGTCCTAGAGAAGTCACAGCTTCCTCCATGGCTCCAGCTTTATTTCTCCCTGCCCTCTCCAAGCACACTCCTGCTCCAGAACGCGCCTCTCTGCAGATGGGCCACTGTTTCTAGAGTGGCTCTCCTCGTTCCTTCCTGCCTCACATCACACCCCAGAAACACAAGCATAGTTCTGGACCATGATGCAGCTCAGCCACCCTCAGTAGCCAAGATGAGGAGAGAGGGTGTGGACCCACGTGCAGGGGTCCAGAGGATGCTCGGCAGCGCTGAGGCTCCCCTCAGAGTCGAGGACTGAGGGAGCACAGGAAAGCTGTCAGGGACTCCCCTCGTTCCCTTCTCCTGGGTGCTCGGGTAGCTCACAGAAATCCCAACGGCCTCAGTTTATTCATCTGTCAAATGGGAATGATAGGTGCCTGCCCATATCAAGGTGTGATTTTAAGGATCAGAGGCTGCACTAAATCTCAGTTGCTATCGTTGATATGCATTTACTTACTTCTTGAGCACCTACTACGTTAGTTGCCCTGAGGTCCAGTTACAAACAAAACAGACAAGATCCCTGATCCCCCAGAGCTTGCAGAAGAATTGAAACAGGTGTTTCCAAAGGGCAGTTAAGTGCCAAGAACAAAGTGAATCAAGGCAACAGGAAGAATCGGGGGCTTGAATGACAAAGTTGTCCAGGAGGTGGCGTTTGGCCTGGGAACTAGAGATTGAGAGGCAGCTGCCCCTGGAGAGCTGAAGTAAGTGCATTTCACGGGGAGGGAGAAGCAAGAGTGAGACCCTGAGGTGAGAACCAGCATGCTGTATTCCAAGAACGGTGGAAGGGCATCCATTTACCTGAGGACTTACAGCTGCTATCCCAGAGACAAAGCCAACCTGACACCACTCCCAGGGCGCCTTGCTGCTCTGCCGACTGAACACCAGAGGGCAGCAGTGCTCCTCTTGGGACCCTGAGGCGCTGGTGTTTTTATCTGGCGGATGTTCAGTTTGTTCCAAGTTCTAAGCTTTAGCACCCAGATTTGAGGGGCAAGAGAATTCAGATTTCTTACTCATAGCAAGAAATGGGGAAAACCTGCAACGTACTTGACTCAGGCATGAAATCAGAATCAGAGACACATACTCAAATGAGTTGCGTGGGGAGCTCGTGGACCCTTTGACCCTGTGGAAGCTACCCTGGCTTCTGGCTTCAGACAGCACAGATAAGACAACCCAGCCTGAACAGGTGGACAAAATGACCTCTTAGGGTCTCAACAGCCAAGTCCCTGTCTACTACAGACATCTATCTGCGCAGAAGCCTCCTGAGTTTCAAGCAGAACTGGGGATAATGGCCTAAGTCTGCCTCTAAAGACTTGCCTAGAGGGAGGGGTGATCAGCCCCTTCCCCCCTGCCCGGCTTTGAAATATGACCTGACTTATCCTGGACAGAAGCACCCAGCTGACACTGGAACAAGGCAGGCCCACAGCACACCTCTATCTGTCCTTCAGAAGTCCCAGAGAGGAACGGAGGCCCTCACAGGGGCATTTTGTACACACTGGCTCTCCTGGGAGTCAGGCTGCGGGATTGGATGTGTCACATGCAGGTCCATACGGATCAGCGTGAACACCACTGTGGACGTATGGACCCTTGCTGTAAGTACACGGGAGACCTCCTTGGCCCATAGCTTCACTGTCTGTAGTTTCAGTTACCCACAGTCAACTGTGGACCAAAAGTGTTCAATAAAAAATTCCAGAAATAAGCGATTTATAACCTTTCAATCCTGTGCCTTTCTGAGTAGGGTGATAAGACCCCATGCCATCCTGTCCAGGCTGGGAATCGCCCCTTTGTCCAGCGGGTCCGCTCTGTGCGCACCCCTCCCCTTTCCGTTTAGATTGCCAGATTGACTGCCGCAGTACCAAGGGCTGGTGTGCGGGTGACCCCTCTGTGGTCCCAACGCTAGTGTCCTAACGCTCGTGTTCCTCACCTCCTTTCCTCTCCTCACACTCTATCAACTCACACCGTGACAGGAAACGAGGGTGAGGACAGTGTAACAAGACACTTTGAAATATACACGCACAACTTGTATTACAATATATCATTATAAGTGTTTGTTTTCATTTTTGTCAATCTCCTGCTCTACCTAATTCATAAATTAAACTTTGTCCTAGGCATGTGCATGTAGGAAACCCAGAGTATATGTCGAGTTGGATATTATCCATAGTTTCAGACATCCACCGGAGGTCTTGGAATATTTCTCTCTGTGTATAAGGAAAAATGATTGGTTTTACTTTTATGTTTTTAAGAGAGAAGGACAATGAGAGAGAGAGAGAAAGAGAGAATTAATTTTATTTAGTTTTGCATCTGGTTTTCATTGCTCTGATACTTAGCCGTGTACATGATGCTGGAGTTTGAACCCAGGTCCTTGTGCATGCCAGGCAAGAGCAGTAACCACTGAGCCACCGCTCCAGCCCCTGCATTTACTTTTTAAACTAAACAAAAAAAGACAAAAACAAAATATCTATACAGTGGCACATGCCTATAGTCCCAGTGACTTAGGAGGCTAAGGCAGGATTGCAAGCTCAAAACCAGCCTCAGTAACTTAGTGAGAGCCTGTCTCAAAATAAAACATAAAAAGGCTGAGAATTGACTGGAGCAGTTGCTCCATGGTTATGGCACTTGCCTGGCATGCACAAGCTTGTGTGTTTGAACCCCAGCACCACGTAACAACTAAGTGTCAGAGTAATGAAAGCCACATGAAAAACTAAATAAAATTGATTCTTTCTCTCCCTCACTGTCCCTCTCTCTTTAGAAAAAGGGGGTGGCTGGGGATGTAACTCAGTCATAAAACACACCAATAACATACACATGCGCACAGACACACACATGTGAACCCTCATTTACATGATTTGACATGCAAACGACACTACAGGCCAGACAACAACAATAAACTAAGATGAGCTACGTAATTCGCAGGGCAAAATAAAAATACCAGATCCCTTATTCAAAACTTATTAAGAATTTCAAGATGGCAATGACAGAGGCTTAAATCAAGGATGGGTTATCCTGAAGGCTGGTTACGGGTCCATGAAGTGAGTACTGAACGAACTGACTTTTCAGTGTCCTCCAGAATGGCAGATTGGCCAGGCCTCCTGGGCCTCTGGCACACTGGCACACTGCAGCTTGAGGGGGAAGACTGCATTGGCAGGAGCCAAAACTTGCGATTCAACGCCGGGGCCCACACCATGAATTTTGCTCCTTCTTCGGAGTCAGAAGCCTGGATAGCACGTACCAGATGGGGGTTGGATCTTAGGGGGTGCTAAGGAGCCATAGTGCCTATCTGTCACAGCCAGGGCACATGCCAATGCATCTCCAGGGCAGAGTGAACTTAGGCCGACAAGTGAGTCCACAGAGAGGACTGCCCTGTGTCACCCCTAACCCCCTGAGGCACAGGGGCTGACAGAGGGAGGTAGCATCTGGGAGGCTGTGACTTCAGCCTGCCACAGAGGCACCCAATGCAGTCTGGGTTGGGGTTGTGGCAACAGGTGCCAGGGACCCTTCGTCACCACCCTACAGAGAAGAGCACTTAGATCATCAAGATCCTTCTGGCCCAGGCTGCTTCGTGGGTGCAACTCAGGGCTGCTGCTAAAGAAGAGAATCCAGGACAGGGCTCTGGGTGGCACATGCCCTTGGGGCTTGGGAAAAAACAAAGCCCAATCTTATCAACACATAAACCTGGGCTAGGCACAGCTGGGTGCCAAACTATAGGGGGCAGGGTTGTTAAGTGCCCCACTCTTTCTGCTGTTTGACCTCACACTGCCCACATGCTGCTGTGCCCATTCTGCCAGCCACCACAACTTCTTGAGCTGCTCCCGAGTGGGGCATGTGGTGGGCACCTACGGGGTGGTCATATTCCTGAAGCACACAGTTCAGTGGAGGCCACAGATGAAGCCAACAGCAACACCCAAAACTAGCCGAAACTGCACAGGACAGGCCTGGCTTTGGCACACCTGCAGCCTCCTTAGCAAGGTGCTGGGGGGACCGAGGCTAGCAGAACATTAGCTCAAGCAGAGGGCAATGACCTGTGCCAGGAGTGTGTGCGTGCACAGCGTGGATCTCGTGGGTGTGGGTGGCAGGGGTTAGCAGAGGCTTAGCAGGTCAGAAAGCAGCCTCCCTTTGTTGAAGTGATAAATGAGCCGTCAGGCTGGAGGGGACACGGAAGAGACGAGGGTACTGGTATGGGCAGGTGGGGCTGAGAGCTTGGGTTGTATCAGTGAGTCCCATGGAGGGGCCTTGAGGCTCATCTTTCAGATAAGAAGACAGACGAGGCTTCCCCTCCCTCCACCTCCAAGCCAGCCGGTCCTGTCCACACACCCTGTCTTTTATCTTTTGGGTCCAGTCTCTCTTCCCCTTCCTGTCAGCTCCACCTGATCCAGGTGACCAGTGCATCTTGCCTAGGCCACACTCTGGCCTCCTGCCTGCCCAGCTGCCTCTTTCCAGGCCACTCCACATGCAGTCACCCTGTGGCATCCATGAGGACAAAACCCTTCTTGTGGTCCACCAGGTTCCCACCATCAGTCACTGCCTGCTCTGCAGGCCTCCACCCTCGATGCTCCAAATGAACAGACTCCTCTCTGCTCCCCAGGGCTGCTGGCTGCCCCTCACCTCCCTGCCCTGGCCAGCAGGGTGCCTCTGGCTGAGATACCACCCATCTCTGGCCCCTCACCTGGCAGATTTCTCCTTGGCTATTAATTATCAGTGGAAAAATCAGGAGTTCCCTGACTCCCAGACCAGGGTAGGGCCCTCCACATCCCCCGACAGCCCCTGTTCCCTCTTATCCCAGTGACGAGGGACACCATGATGATGAAAAGGCCACAGGACAGGGATTTTCATGGCCTTTATTTTCTACCAGCTCCCGGTGTCCAGAGCAATGCCTGACAAGCAATGGTACTCCATGAATATTTTTGGAATAAATAGCATCTGCAATAATTTATCAGAATTGTTTGTTTTTAGACTGTAATCTCCTTAAAGTCAGGGGATGTTCTGATATATATGCTTACTTTTCTCTTTCTTTCTTTCTTTGTGCAAGGGATTGGAACCAGAAGCACTTAACCACTGAGCCACATCCCCAACCCCTTTTATAAAAATTTGAGACAGGGTCTTGTTAAGTTTCGTGGGGCCTCACTAAGTTGATGAGCTTGTGATTCTCCTGTCTCAGCCTCCTGAACCACTGGGATTATGGGCACATGCTACCTACCATGCCTGGCCTGGATCATCATTTTAACCCCAGCACTCAGTGTAGAGATTGGCGCACGGTAGGTGATGAATATCAGTGGAATACATTCAAATATACTTTTAAAAACATTAAAGCTATTTTTTAAAGAATGATGAAGTGGCCTGCGGAATAGACATCCAAGATGCGTTGTTGTTTGATAAAGCAAGAGCAAAGTCGTGTGTGGAAGACATCCATTCTGTAACAAGAGCCTGAAATAAGATTTCTTATTCGTTTTCACTCAGGCATAAAGAACTCTCTAGAAGGATGCATGAAAAATCAATAAAAGTTTTCTACGAAAGTTCGTTTCACAGAAGGGACTAGGAAAGTGGAGGCCAACAGGAGGAGCAAGTCCTAGAAAATTTTTACATTTTGGATTTCCAATTCTTTCAATCCATTACTCAACCAAATATTAAAAGGAAGAAACTTCAATATTGGCAGAAGGAAAGGAAGGCTGGACGGAAGAACAAGCAGAGTGTGGAGGCTTCCAACCAGGACTTGGCTTCTCCACTCAGGTGCACCCCGGCCTTGAATCCAAGGCTCACAACTCGCAAGAGAAGGACACAGACATGGAAATCTCCCAAGCCCACAAGCCCATGTCTCCCAGGTAGGGGGAGATCGCCTCAATTTTTCTTGGTCCTCCTGTGTCAAAGGGGAGTGTGGGGTCAATAACAGAACGTGTTTTCACATGGAAGCTGGGTTCTAGAGAGAGACTACCAAGTGCGTGCGCCACTGTGTGAATTACCATATAAATGACTGGCAATGCTTAGATATTTCTAAATACACTAAATATGCTTGGATAGTTCCCAAGGTAGTCAATAAGTTGGAGCCCCTTTCCTAAGCCCAGTGCTCAAAAGTCCCTCTTCCAATGTATAGATCAACTGGTGCAAATATTTTTTGGCTGTATTTAAGTAAAATGCACCGCAGATGGGCCTCATGACCCTGAAATTCCATAGTGTGTGTGTGTGTGTGTGTGTGTGTGTGTGTGTGTCTATCCATTCCTGCTGGGTGCATTAGAGGACAGGAGCAAGAGTTTTCTTTGTAGCTGGGTGTGGTGGTGCACACCTATAATCCCAGCAACTTAGGAGGCTGAGGCAGGAGGATCACAAGTTCAAAGCCAACCTCAGCAACTTTTTGAGGCCCTATGCAACTTAGCGAGATCCAATCTCAAAGTAAAAATTTAAAAAAAAAGAAAAAGGTTGGCGATGTGGTTCAGTGGTTAAGGGTCCCTGGGTTCAATCCCTGGTACCAAAAAAAAGAAAGAATTTTCTTATTTTCTTTGTAACATTGTTTGTGGCAGAAAACACACACGCGCACACACACACACACACACACACAGAGACACAAAATAAAACAAAAAACTGGAAATGACATTGACATCCTTCTACAGGAAACTAGATAAATAAGATGTGGTCTATTCAAACAATGGAATTTCACAGCAGTAGAGAGGCGTAAACTAAAGCCATGAGCATCCCTAGGTGAATCTCAGAAGCCAACGGCAGATGCAAGCCACAGAGGAAGACCTGCTGCCCGTCACTCATGAAGTCCCAAACCAAGCAGAGCTAAATGGTTTATCTTCACACAGGCTTATCAGAAACAAATATCATAAAGCAACCAAAAACGCTTAAAAAATGAACCCGGGATGCACATTCATTACCTGGGTGGGGTCAGAGTGGAGGAGAGCAGAAGGATGTAACCACGGCTGGGTGTGCAAAATGCCCTGTTGGAAATACCCCTCTAGTAGGCTGCCAGGACACTGTATTACGATGCTTCAAATCTAAGATGTCTGTTAACACATATTCCTTTTATGACTCAAATATTTCAATTTACAAACTTAATCCGCAGCCTGAGCTTTGGAGTCAAACAGGCCTGGGTTTGAACCTGGACTGTCTTTGTCATGGCTGAGGGACCTTGGGGGTGGCTCACTTGGATAGTGGGGATGACAATGTTTAGCTCAAAGAATCGCAGGTATGCATATGATGTACCTACCATGAGTGGATGCTCACTAAATGGGGGGTATGAATCGGTCACGCTAGTCATGGGGACATTTGTTTTAGATCTGTTTGTGATTTCAGGCATAGGACTCTGGGATCCCCATTGTAAACTAAGAGTCCAGTAAATGAGAGCAGAGTCGATGAGTTCGTTTAAAAATATTGGCTTTTTTATTTTAAAGAGCTGAATTAATGAGTGAACAAATGAAAGAATTCATAAATTCTTTTCCTACCTCCCCATCTGAATGACCTCTGGGATTTAAATCCTCTGGTGAGTATTGCAGTAACTTAAAACAAAAATTAAATGTGATTCTTACTGGGCAGTATGATACACACCTGTAATCCCAGCTACTCAGGAGGCTGAAGCAGGAGGATCACAAGTTTGAGGCTAGCCTCAGGAACTTAGTGAGACCCTGTCTCAAAATGAAAAAATAAAAAGAGCTGGGGATGAAGCTCAGTGGAAGAGTGTGCCTGGGTTCAATACCCAGTACCAAAACATAAAATTAAAAGCAGGTGGCTGATAAGCTCAGCCCCAGGAAGATTCTGCCTCCTGCCTCCAAACTGGACCAAAGATCTCTGCAGAAGGATCTCACTTTGTCTTCACAGCCCCACAATACCAGACACAGCTCTGGGTCCTCAACAGTTGCTCCTGAAAACAGCTGCTCATTGGAAGGAGAGGCCTGGTCAGCTCCCCAGACATTGGCCTCCTTGAATCTGTCTCTCTGGATCTGTGGTTTTCCTTGACCTTAAAGTCCCCAGGAACTTTGGTCTTACACACAACCACAGCCCATGTTTGGAGGAAATTAAATAGTTTTCTAAACCCTTAAAGGGAAAGAGACTGATATACATTCTTTTTCTGTTGCAGGCTAGGTCTGGCGGAGGGAATGTCCTGTGGAATCAGAGAGGGTAGTTACTTGAAGCCAGGTCTTAATCAAGCCCTTCTGTGACCTTGGGCCAGACTCATCATTTCTAGCCTCAGTTTTCTCCCCTGTAAAATAGGGGGGGGGGGATAACTATTTCTTGCTTCCTTCAAAAGGATGTTGTAAAAATAAAATAAAATCATGAAAGTTTTGATGATCAGGAGATTATAAGTTCTACATATCATGGTTTAGAGAAAGAATATTAGATTTGCAGTCAAAACGGTCATTTATTTTTCTTTTAAGAGAGAGGGACAGTGAAAGCGAGAGAAAGAGAGAATCAACCCTATTCAGCTTTTCATCTGGCCTTTGTTGCTCTGACACTGGTGCTGGGGTTCAAACCAAGGTCTTATGCATGCCAGGCAAGCACTGTAACTGCTGAGCCACTGCTCCAGCCCAAAATGGTCATTTTTTAAAGTTGCCAAATATGTGCTGAGATTTATTATGCACAAAGCATGTTCTGAAGGCTCCATGAATATAAACTCGGTCCTCAGAACAATCCTATGACCTGGGTGTTAGATTATCATCCCCATTAAGCAGATGGGGAAATCAGGGCACTGAGATGCTAGGTAACTAACCCAAGTTGCACGGCTCATATGTGGCAAAGCTGAGATCCAACCCCAGTAGTGGGGCCCCATGGGCAAGGCCCCATGGGCAGAACCCTTGACCTAGCTATTCCGCCCCTGGTTTCAGAGATTCCAAGCCTTACTCTACCGTCCACTGCTTCTTCTATCTTTCATTTACTCTTCCACATCATCTACTATCTGTTTATTATTCAGTGCCAGGCTCTGTTCTAGGGACTGGGGATGGAACATTGTGCAAAACAAACGGTCACGGAGCTGCCACTCGAGTAGCCACAAAAAGTGTCCAGAGGGCCAGGTGCTATGCAAGACAGGGGAAGAGATAAGTGTGACCTTAGGTCAATGGTGTCATCTCTTTGGGCCTCTGCTCTCCTATTGTAAAATGCAGATACTGAGACCTGCCTTGCCTACCTTAAACGCTTAGGAGGCCACCAAACAGACTAGATGTGCTGCGACATATATTGTAAAGTGCTGTTCCAGGGGAGGACTGTAGACCGCATGGTTCTTACCTCCTTATTCCTGTGGGGCTTGGTTCACACTGTGGTTTCATCATTGGCTACAGGTCTCTGTGACAGTCAACAAACTGAGTCCTTGGGAACAGGAACAGACCTGGTATAGTGCAAATACAAAACAAAATTATTAATATTAATAATCACTACGAAATGGACTCCCTGCTAATGCAGGGAGTATCTAGTGTCTGTGCTGCGCTTACAGAGTGATGCTCTGGCTTACCTTAGGCTCCCACTAAGACACTAGCAGACACTTAAACACAATGCCGATTTTCCTGTCAGTATATACGTTATTATTATCCCTGTTCTTAGGAGGAATGGAAGCCCAGAGGTGAATAACTTGCTCATGTCACCACTGAACAACAATCAGAAATTGCTTTTCTCTGACTCCCAAATCTGCGATCTGCCACAGCCCCAATTCATCCATAGTTATTCATTCGACAAATATTTCCTGAGCATTTACTATGTCCTAGGTGCTTTGCCAGATGCGGGAGACACAGAAAAAAAGATAAAGCAGGCAACATCTTAGTCCATATGGAAGACAGAGCAAACTAGTCACTGCATAAGTAAGATAGGTGCAGGTTTATTATTATTAAATGCTTAAATAGCATTGGAGTTTGCTAAAAAGTATAATGGTGTGGGTGTTTAAAACTTGTTTAGAAGAAAAGGATGAAAAGGACTTTTGAGGGAAGGAGGGGTGGGCTGGGAGCTGAGAGGGGTCCGGCGCTTTTCCAGGTGCAGCCCTGCAGCTTGGCTCCGGCTGAACCAAGCCTCGTTTCTCCTGCAGTCGGCAATCACTGGCTCTAAGTGGAAATAACTAGGTAGATTCCCAGGCCTCTCCTTGAGAGGGATCAGATTTCTTCCCTCTGCTCTACACATCCCATAAGCCCCAGGGGAAGAGGGCTTCTGCCACTGTTAGGGGCAGGGTACCAGTTGAACAATTTGGAGGATGCTTCCCAAGACCAGCCAGGCTCTCAGTGCAGCCACAGCTCTGTCTCTGCTGAAGCCTGTCCCAGACTCAAGCTCTCTGGGTTCTTATTGTGTGGCCTTGGTCACCGATGGGCAGACAAACCCAGCCTCATCCCGCTCCACTCCCATGAGTTTATGACTGGAAATAAGATGCCACAGAGCTTTGGCAAAAGGAGGGCTTTGTTAGAGCAACACACAATACACACACACACACACACACACACACACACACACACACCACAGGCTC
>PVKS010020267.1:0-37165 GCA_004027875.1 Aplodontia rufa | reverse complement strand
TCTTAGTTTTCATTTCCTCTCTTTATCCTCCTTCCACAACATGATTCATTTTCCTGTGGAAGACTCCTTATTTGACAAACCTCCCACTTTAAAAGTTTTCTGTCTTTGATCTCAGAACTCCCTTTCTTCCTGCTTCTGGAACCGGAGACTTGGCCATGGAGGTTGTGAAGGACCACTGACTACTACACTGTCATGCACAGCCATTACAAAGAGGAGGGCAGGGTCATGAGGGTGACAGAGGAGGGCAGCAGAGCCCAGGCTGTGAGAATGCTAAGGGCCCTGCACACATGCGTCTTCCCAAGAGAGGAAAGGCCTCCACCCACACAGAACAGAAGCAGCTGCTGCAGCGGCAAGGTACACAGTCCCTGAAAAATGACAAAGGAACATGCACATGATAAAACCTACACAGCTGGTAAAAATAGCCCAAGTCTACATCTTACTCAAAAGTTGTAATCAGCAGATACAACGGAGCACACACTATGTGCTGATACTGTTTTGAAAAGTCACTGTACTCAAGAAGATGTCTGTGCAATTGAGACACAAAAATCCACCAGCCATTCAGAGGACAAAGAAAGAAAGAAAGAAAGAAAAAGAAAATACTGCCCAAGACCCCAATTCACAGCATCAACTTCTTGCACTTTTGGAAATTCTGTAAAGGTGAGTGTTGGCGTGCAGCAGTCTAGAAGGACTTGACTTTGAGGGAAAAGTAGACCATAGATCAAAGAAAGAGAGGACAGATTTACAAACAGAGCAGAGCGTCAGTCAAAGCCGAGAGGCAAGAGCAAGCAGGGAGAAAACACGCGAAGGGCACACAGGAGAGCGGCCAAAAGGTTCACGTGGGTAAACAGAAAAAGATGAGGTGCTGGCAGGGTCAGCACACGGAAGAAATTGAATATCAGAAAGAAGGAATTCCAACAGATGGAATCCAACTACAGGCACCGCAAAGAGATACGTCAGAGTGAAGAAGCGCAGCCTGAGACCAAGTGCGACAGAAAGAAACTGAATCAGCTCATGGCACTTCCAATAACCAGGGAGACAGGTGGCAGAGTGGACACGCAGAGTTCAAGGAGAATAAACGACACTTAAAGAATGGAAAAAAAAAAAGCTGTGCATTTGAAGACATATCAGAAAAAAGGCAGAGAAGGAACTTCAAAGATGACACAATGCTTCTGTGCAGAAAAGCGGAATGAAAGACGGGTGCCACATTTGATCGCAACATCTAAAGCACATAAAAATCCCATCTGTTTTCACATCTTTCCTGGGCATCTGGCTTAATCCATGCATGCCAAAGGAGGCCCTCCAGCGCTCGTCAAAGGAAGAGGCCGAAGTATGTACTGCACTAATACTAAGTGCAACCACATAAAGACGAGCAACACATTGTTAATAATGTTCCTTATTTATGGATGAAAATGGTATCTCATATCTGCTTTCACATAACAGCGTGGGAAGAGAAGACACGAGGCAGAATTGGCCCCAAGCTTCAAGTGCTGAGGGAGGATGCCTGCATAAACTGCTCTCTCCAATTAAGAGCAAAACCCTCCTCCCCACTTTTATCTATTACATGACCCAAATCATGCACTGAGAACTCCCTTCTGGAGAAATGACTGTACAGGCTGACAATGTAATCTGTAAATAACTTTGTCTAAAAAAGGTCGATCCAACACATTACAGCCATCACTAAACAAAGTACACATAAAAATTCACTGTAAAACCCTGCCCCATTCTACACTTCCTGTCCCTAAAACTGGGAAGGTTAGTAGAAGTCAAGAATTAATAACAAAAAAGTACTGAAATGCTGTTTTAAAAACGTAGTTGTAGGGGATGGAGCGGTGGCTCAGTGGTTACGGCACTTGCCTGGCATGTGCAAATACAAGGGTTCAAACCCCAGCACCCACGTACACAACTAAGTGTTGGAGCAACAAAAGCCATGTGAAAATCTCAATAAAAGTTGATTCTCTGTTCTCTTTCTCTGTCCTTCTCTTTAAAAAAAAAAAGTAGTTGTAGACTGATATCAATAAGGCAGCAGTGGTAGCACAGGCAAGCACTACATATACTCGGGAGAGTGTAAGCTTCGACGGCCACAAATGGACCTGTAAATACTGAGATACACAGTTCACTTTTGTCACTGCTTCCTAGCTAAACTGTGACATATAATTGCATAAACACAAAGGGTTACTTATCATCCTGTAGTTTGGATTTGGGAAACTGTTCTTAATGAAGTGTAAATGGTTAACTGAGATGCGGAGATAATCTGAACACAACAAACTCTTCAGACATTCACTGCCGTGTAACCGGTTTTCGATGCCTATCACTAAATGTTTAATGTTGAACATGCGGGATCCCAAGCACTGTGAATTTAAACCACCGAATATATATGTATATATATAATTACAGGATCCAAAGACTCTAAAACCTAAAACAAAAAAGTTTTATTCATTAAAAATAATAATGTAATTAGGCAAAAGCTTACAGTCTCATTTTTCCCCTGAAAAACCGTGCTACAACTCCAAAATCAGGTATTATGTACTAACAATGTTTGAAGGATATATTTCCAAAAATAAATAAACAAGCCCCTAGAGTCTCTCACACATTGTAATCCCTAACTTCTCATATGCCTACAAGAAATGAAACATTAATAGCTTAAGAGAAGGTTTTGTTTTATTCGGGGCAGATACGTATTAGGAGCTGAATCCCAGATCTGCCACTCAGTGCAATGACCAAGTGTGACTTGCTGGGTGACCTCCAGCAAGCTGCTTAGCCTCTCTGTGCCTCAGTTTCCTCATCTGACACAGAAGGATAATGAGAGCGCGGCTTCTCAGGTCAGGGTGAGAGGAGCCAATCTGTGGCTGTACCTCAGGACCGTAAGTGACACACAGCCAACACCGAAAGTCATCAGCTGGCACTGCCATTTCACTACCATCAAACTTCCAGCTGCTCCTCCTGCATCGACACAAATCCAAGTCTGGCTCCTTCTGGATTTCCCCCTCGCTTAAAAATGGCCAGTTTGGAATTGTGAACACACTATCCTTCTCAGCCTTCATCAAAGCAAGCAGCCAAACGGAAAAGCTACAGTGCCTTCTGAGAAGCTCAGCGGCTCAGATTTTGTGTTTTTACTGAGGAAGTGGGTACCTGTGTGCACACACAATTGCTAGGGGGGATTTTTAAAAATCATGGAAACACTTTTATAAACAACCCACAAAGAATTTTCCTTTCTTGAACTCTGCTGAAATCTGTCCTGATCGCTCATTATATCACAGCCGCCCCATTCTTCCTCAAACCTGCAACCTCACTCCTTCCTCAGGACCTTGGCACCTGCTGTTCTCCCAGCCAGGAACACTTTGCCCCATCTTATGTTTAGATTCCAACTTACACGGGACCTCTTCACGTAAGCATTTGCTGACTGCCTTATCTCTTCAGTGGATTTAATTTTACTACACCAGATATGCTCCTCCACCTCTTTCCTTTAAGATCATTTGCCTAGGTCTCATCCCTTTGCCCACCAATCCACCGTGAGCTCCAAGAGCGCATGTCTTATCTCCTAGTGTGTCCTCAGCTTTGAAGATGCAGGAAGCAACCCAGTGGTGCATAGCAGCAGACTAAATATAAGATCAAGAAACACTGTAATGTTGAACTTGACATTTCAACGCATGTGAGTTAAAGCATGGACCCCGTGCTGCGTGTTTAAAGCTATTTCTGTATTCATGAAGCTATTATTACTTGGTGCTATTGCTTGGAATTTGTCCTTGAAGAGACTAGGACCTATCACCTTTCAATATCTGTATGCTAAATTTACAGCCACAAGTTATTAATAAACCTACTTTGCAAAATTCTTTTTCACAAATCACGTTAGCATATAAAAGAAATAAGGGAAGAAAACTCAATGCAAAGGGAAAAATCAGACAAGCAGAAATTGGGCAGTAGCTAAAGTGGTGCTTCTATTAAGACAAAAAATATCGCAACTGGCCATTGATATTGCAGCACAGAACAAAACAAGCCTGGTTAAATTACTTCTTGTGCATCATTTAAGCATTAATTTTCAGAGAACATGACATGAGGTAAAAAATAATCACAAGCATTTTTTTAAATATATTTTTTATCTTTTATTTTAAAGAGAAAGAGGGACAGTGAGAGAGAGAGAGAGACAGAGAAAGAAATCAATTTTATTTAGTTTTCCATTTGACTTTCATTGCTCAACACTTCATTGTGTACGTGGTGCTGGGGTTTGAACCTGTGTCCTCAGGCACGCCAGGCAAGCTCTGTAACTGCTGAGCCACAGCTCCAGGCCCCTCTTTTTTTCTTTTTTTAAATAGACAGGCACAGTCAGAGAGAGAAAGAGAGAATCGGTTTTATTTTAGTTTTTCATGTGTCTTTCGTTACTCCGACACTTTATTGTGTACGTGGTACAAGGACTTGAACCTGAGTCATTGCGCATGCCAGACAAGTGCTGTAACTGCCAAGCCACCACTCCAGCCCCAATCACAAGTATTTCTAAAGGGAGCTAAACTATTTCTACTCTACAAATCTTATTTTGGTAAACACACCCACCCAAAATTAGAAATGCTCCATGGAGTTACCAGGGGATTTTTCTAGATGGTATAATTACAGACATCATTACTTCTAGTTGGCACTTTCTTTCTCTTTGTCTCAATTTGTTAATTATATCTGCAATCAGGAAAAAATCTTGGGGTTGGAAAGCTTGTTTGCTTTCTGATTTTCATTAGCATTTCTTCTTTTGGTGTTGTTCCTAAGAAAAAACAAATGGAATACTGAATCCAACTAAAGCAATAATCTAATTGTCATCCTTCAACAGAAAAAGGAGAATAAGCCCATGGTCAGCACCAGTACTTGCACCATAACTAGACCACACTCACGGAAATCCCTAACACGCTGAAAAGACGGACACCGCGCTGTGTTTAAGAACCCTAGTAAAGGCTCCACTTATCGAATAATCACAACCTCCAGTTAAGACGTCACCTCCCTTCATCCGCACAGTCGTCTAGTAAGGGGGCTCCCATGTAGTCAAGGGGACGCCCATACACGTACACATGCTCACTTTTTCACTCCTTAGATTTTCAGTGCAGATATTACGCTATTCTCTTAATGTCTGAAAGATTTTATTTAAAAAGAACAGTTGTTTAGCTTCTTTTAAACTTTTAACTGCTTTGTAAAAGTCAGCCCTTGCTATTTACAGGTTCCTCACCAATGAATGCAACCAACCTCAGACAGAAAATATTCAGAGGAACCACAGCATCTGTCCATACCGAACTGAGCATGGACAGACATTACTTCTTGTAACGGCGCTTTAACAATACAGCAGAACAACATTTACACAGCTCTGCACTATATTAGGCATCACAAGTAATCTGGAGACGGTTTAAAGTACAGAAGAGGATGTACAGAGGTTATATGCAAATATTCTATTTTACATGAGACTTCAGACTTTGGTACCTTCATAGAGGGTTCTGGAACCAATCCCCCATAGATACTGAGGCACAACTGTGACAACATATATTAAACCCAGAGGGGCTTTGCCACCAAACTACATCCCTAGCAAATTTTTTTTATATTTTGTTTTTTAATTTTGAGACAGGGCCTCACAAAATTGCTTAGAGCCTCACTAAGTTGCTAAAGCTGGTCTTGAACTTGTGATCCCCCTGCCTCAGACTATAGAGTCACTTGGATTACAAGCATGTACCACAAAGCCCAATACAACTGTGATTATATATTTATTTCCATCGAAAATTCAAATTTTAGGCCAACCTACATACTGATGCCATGTCTGAAAATCTCACTTAGATTAGGTTATAGAGGACTAAAATTTATTATAGCACTTAGTCTTGTGACCCAAGAATAAAAGTTTTATTCAAAGTATTTTAAATCACATATCAAAAATATTCACAGCAAACTTACTTCAAGTTGCTGTGAGAGGCCCCTTCGGAGGGGTGTTGGGCTGATCAACAGCCAGTTGTCTAATGCCCACTGCCTGTTTTCTTGTAACCCTTCTTGGACAAAAGTCAAGCCACATGAACACACCACTCCAGCTGCTAAAAGGTTTACTCAGTCAAAGCAGAAATGATCACAATCTTAATTTAATCTATATAAAGAAATTTTTAGCTTCAAGTTAAGACCAGTTCCCACCTGCCCTTACTAATAAACACAATAAGGATTGTGCTATATTTTTTGATTCCTATAATATTTGATTTTCCTATAAGTTATTAGCACAATTGATAGTGTCTAATACACTAATATTAAATTTATAGTACAGTTCATGT
This sequence comes from Aplodontia rufa, assembly GCA_004027875.1. Taxonomy (NCBI): domain Eukaryota; kingdom Metazoa; phylum Chordata; class Mammalia; order Rodentia; family Aplodontiidae; genus Aplodontia; species Aplodontia rufa. Next base: position 30,893 of record PVKS010020267.1, on the reverse strand, counting down.
TCAGCATCTATCTTTCCTTTTCACAAGGAACACAAGGAAGCTGGTTAACAAATACCAAAATAGTAAGTATAATGGAATTCCATCTTTTCTTTGGCTTGATTCCATTTCCAACAGATATATTAAAAATTTCACTTCTTGAAAAATGATCTTCTCTAAACAGTCATTTTCCTATAGTGGTGTAAGTTCATGAATTAGACGAAATGAGGCAGCTATGGATTTATTCCATCCAAACATACTAAAATACATCACTGAACCACTTTTAAACCTCTTTATAATCAAAGGTACTTATTGATTTATATACCATGTGTAAAAGAAATAAGCTTAAGGAACAGAGATGGGGGAATCTGCAAGAACCCAGCTTGCGTTATCCACTGCGGCGGATCAGTGGAGGCGTGCACTAGAGGCACAGTAGTGGGAGGCCTGGTACCGTGCTACAAGGCCACATCAATCAAAGGGCTCCATCTTCATCTATAAATGTCACCTGCATTCCCAGGCTTCTCATACCTGTGTTTACTTTAAGAAGAATTCTGCATGTAAAACAAAATCAAAGCACTTCTAAAAATCACTGAATATGACATACGTCATCCTAGTATTTGCATTTATCATCCTGAGCACACACGAGGGAAACGAGGGCCGAGCTTCAACCAGCTCAGTAGAAGGAACAGCCTTTCCTGCCAGGGTCTGAATTAGACTAGAGATGTTTCCATCTTAACTCCAGCACTTCATTAAAAACACTGAACACAGGCTCCACACAGCATCAGTCAGTGTCTCTCACTCTCGTCAAACTGTTAGCTAAGTGAATTGGAAGGGTAAAATAAACTACTCTTCCCAGTCCAATTCATCAAGCCTGAATAATAAAATGTCATTACTGAATCATCATTATTCTGAACCAAATGTGATATAACCACAAAACACAACATGGGAGAAGAGAAAATGCACATTTTCTCCCCACACTTGTTAAGGATGACCATTAAATTCCACTTTCCTCTGACAATTGTGATTTAGATGATAGCCAAAAATGCATGAAAATAAATTGCCTATTCTATCTCTTCCTACTCTTCATGCTTGCTTTATTTATGGTGGTCGTAACTCTGCAACCCATAAGGAGTGGCAGTGAATATTGTGTGAAGGCCGCAGAGTCAACATTAACTAATAAAGTCTGGTCTTATCGGAGAATAACAAAGCTACTAGCAGACCTTAGGCTACTGAGAAAACAACACGTAAGTCCACTGTAAGACTTCAGATATCAAGCCGGTGTGCCGACTACTGAATTTGCCTACTATATAGTTTTAAATAAATGATTAAATGAGCAAAGTCAAGATGTATAATTCATTTAAATGTTATTAACTAGATACCCGATCATTATGTCAAATATGTGTCTACTTAGAAGTAAATACATTGAGTAATTTTAGGAGCAAAGCTGATCAAACTGACTTTTTAAAACCTTGCAGATAATCAAAACAAATTTAGTCTAAACAAAGAAAAATTAAACTTAAGCGATTCTTTTGCATACATTATACTACAAATGTATTCCAAAATCATTACTTTTCATGATTCACTCATTCCTTGACAAAATTATCTTCTGTGGATGAATATATCTCTTCCTAAAATGTTATCCCAAAACACTGTTGTATTTAAAATCAGTTATGTGTTAATTTTCATCCCTGTGACTAAAATATTTGAAAACAACTTAAAGGAGAATTTTTTTTAAGCTCATGGTTTCAGAGGTTCAGTCCACGGTCAGCCAACTCCACTAAGCTGGGCCCAAGGTGAGGCGAGCATCATGGCAGAAGGGCATGGTGGAAGAAAGCTGCTCAGCTCACAGCACCCAGGAAGAGAAAGACATAGATGGGGGGAGGAGTCAGAGAGACCAAATTAAACTCCAAAGACACGCCTCCAGTGAACTACTTCCTCCAGTCAATCCCACCTGCCTACCATTACCACCCAGTGGTCCATTCAATTATTAATGCACCCAATAGCTGAATCCTCTGATTAGCTTATACCGCCAATAATCCATTTCACCTCTGAACACTGCTCCAATGCCTAACATGAACTTTTGAAGGGCACCTCACATCCAAACCATAACAATTTATATGATATATTTGGATATTATATAAAACCTATATGAAGTTACAAAAAAACATTTAAGGACTTTGCCTGAAGAAAAACATTCTTTTGTGTCTTATTATTTCCTATGGGAAAATAATTTCAGAATCACTTTTCAAATTAAGACCTCTTCATCTCACGTCAAAGCCAGTCATAATTCTGCATACCAACAAAGAGCATGTGAGAAACAATGTTTAAACACAATATCCTTTAAATTCACTTCAAAGAAAATAAAATATTTTGGTAAAAATGTAACATGTATGAAGGATAAAAATTACAAAATGCTAATGAAATCAAAGAAGATAAAAATTAAAGGCAATTTCTTAGTAATGTCTGGTTTTTAATATTTTAGTAAACTGCATATAAATATTACTATTAGAATTTAGATTAAATTATTCTCCTGAACCACCATCTTTGAAGGTACAAAGCCTGCCTAACAAATACTGAGTGTGTAAATGAGAATGGATCATTACTTCACATTTTTGGTATTACTCAGACTTTAATTCTCATTTTTCCAAAATGGCACTTCCTTTCAATCAAATAAGTTTGCTCAAAGCCAAAGGTAAAGCATGTGAACTGCTAGGTAAGCCCTATCATCTCAATTATCTTCTTGAGTACTAACTTCAGATATCAAAAATTGGTATTACTCAGACTTTAATTCTCATTTTTCCAAAATGGCACTTCCTTTCAATCAAATAAGTTTGCTCAAAGCCAAAGGTAAAGCATGTGAACTGCTAGGTAAGCCCTATCATCTCAATTATCTTCTTGAGTACTAACTTCAGATATCAAATAATTTCATAATTAACTTCCTTTCTTATGAGGTATACATCAAAAACTCACTCTTGGTGACTCTGAAAGGTTATTTCTTTCCCAACTGTAAGGATAATGTTCTTGAAACCACAATAGTAAAAAAAATCTTCAGTTACAGAACTGAAAAGCCATGAAAAAAATAGGGTTGGTTACAATCTAAGTCATAAGACAAAACTCTTATCAGCTTTCATGGTTGATGTGACTTTTATGTCTCTCTGTAAAGACAGAATACCAAAGACAGATGATGAAATTATATTTTAAATTTTAATGGGCCGGAACAGAATCCCAGCTTGAAGTACCTAAAGCAAAACAGGCAAATTTATTTAGAAAATCCCTTGCTATCTTCACGGCTTTCTGCTGCAGGTTTTGCCCCTGACTCTCTGAGCCAAGAGGCTGAAGAAAAACTGAAATCTCTATCATCTTTCCTACTTAGAGACTGGCTACCTACAATTTCAAAATACAATCCAAAGAAAACTGATGGGACTAAGTTCTGAGTCCATCCTTGAACCAACCACAGCAGACAGAGGACTATACACCTGGGTACAGCGTAGGGGATCCACCACAGCAGCCAAGGCCTAAGGTATGATTGGCAACATCCACCCCATCCAAGTGGGTCAAAGGGAAGAGGAGTAGTTTCCCCCCAAAATAAGATTCTAGTTACCAAAAATAAAAGACCTATAGCTGAAAAGACGGGTAGGTATGTGCTGGACCAACAAAAATAGCTACCTATATCACTGAGTAATAACAAGCAAGATTTTTTTATAATTTAACTGAAAGTATATCTAATTGCATTATTTATGCATGCAAAACTTGGTTTGTTATTCTTGATGACGTATCTGAACCAGGAAAATCCTTTCAATGTCTAAGCCATCTGAGAACCATACAAGGAAGGAAAATACAACGTAATAGTTCACTGAGTTACCACTGACATATAATGGTAAAATAGAGAAAACGATAGCATTTAAATTTGCATTTCTAATGATGGCAGATTCTGGAAGAAGATACAAGAGCCAGGACTATATCACTCTTTATAAAAATGCTTCATTAGCAGTGGTACAGAAGACAATATTGTTTCAGTAAGCTTTTTAGCCCTACAACCAAAAAACCTGATAAGAACAATTAGAGGAACAATTTATTTGGGGACTCACACATTCAGAGGGCTCAGGACATATATGGCCAAGTCCATTTCTTTGGGTTCGAGATAAGCCAGAACATCATGGTGGAAGGGTGTGGTGGAGGAAAGTGGTGCTCAACAAGGATGAAATATAGACCCCAAAAGCACACCCCGAGGGACCCACCTCCTCCAGTCACACGCCACCTGCCTACAGTTACACCCAGGTAATCCATAGCAATGTATTAGCACAATAACTAGGTTAAGACTCTCAAAACTCAATTATTTCACCTCTGAACTACACTGTCTTATACATGGGCTTTTGGGAGACAATATATAAATCACAAAAAATATTGAAAAACATGAATAACACAAATATCAACTATTTCACAGAATGACTCAGAAGTGCACAATGATGGATGTGAAGTTTTAGAAAACAGCCTTGATCATTTATTTTGCATTTATGGTTTCCAGATGTTGTGGCTTCAAATATGTTCACAAATACAAACTCCTTGAAGTTTCTCTTTTGATACTTCAAAAAGTGAATCTAAATTCCTTCCTTCTGAAAGTAGGCTTGACTTCGTGACTTCTAACAAATACTATGGTGGAAATAATGGTATACAACTTCTGAAACTAGGTCATAAAAGACACAGCACAGTCTTTCTTAGATTATTCACTCCTGGAAAAGACAAAGGTCATGTTGCAAAGACACTCCAGCATTTCCATGGGGGAAAGGGATTCTGCTATTGGACAGGAGAGGTGAGTGCGCCACCATCTTGAGAGTGGATTCTGCCCTAGTAATCCTCCAATGACTACAGCTCCAGCCAACATCTCGACAGCAACTTCACAAGAGACAATCCGCCAGAACTGCCCAGGGCAAATTGCTTCTGAATTTTGACCCAAAGAAACCATGACATAATACATGGCAATCTTATGCTTAATAAGTGATGCTTAATATGTGATACATAAAATAATGCATCAGGCAAATGAAAGTCTTAGGATCAATAAAATGCAGAAATTACTTTCCATTTAAAAATCTCTTGCTTAGTTGACTTTTCCTGTTCCATTGCATTTAACACAGAAATATACACTAACTAAATTGTGTACTGTCTTACTGCCCTTCAACCTAGATTACATCCTCTTCCTCCTCCTGAATGTAGGGCTTCTTCCCCAAATAAATTAGCAGTGCAAAGTTACAAAGATGCTTCAGATATTAAAGAGTTACTAACCTTACCAAAAAAAAAAAAAACACTAGATAAAAGCATTTTATAGTTGTCAAACAGGTATTTTTTCAAAACATTGTTTTAGTTATGCCCATAACTTTTACCCAAAGGAATTATCTATGGTCATTTTCTTTTGCATGCATTATCAGTTTTGAATCTCTTGTATATTGCTCTTAAATCTTCTGAAATTTTATGTTTGATATATAGTTTATATAAATATTTTAAAACTTACATGTATAAATTTCATATTTTAAATGTCCTCATTTGTTAGTTTTTTACTTTTTGGGTTTTTTTTCTCTCTCTCTCTCCTTTTCTTTGCTCTATGCTCACAAATACTTTTCCTTCCCCTAAGCCCTAACCAAGAAACATACTAGGATGAATGTTTCTCCCTGTTTATGCATAGACATATAAAATTTCACACTTATTTTTACTTCATTTTAGAAAAAACTGGATGGATCACATAAATTGAAACTTCTTTGCAACTTCATTTTTATTATCCTCAATAATACCTCACTGAATTTCCAAGTGAGAGTAAAGACTTTTTTCAAAATTTCATAATATTCTATGATGCAAATACACCATAATATATACTTGAGCTAGGCACTCTGTTTTAGAATTTTGGACTCTATTAGCTACTCTAGAACAAGTGTCTATATATATACATTCATGTGCATGCAATATACATACATATGTAAACACATACAGATACATGATTTCTTCATATATTGACTCACACTTCTAAGAGACAGAAAATCAAAGGAGCTGAAACTGCAGATTACAAGATGTACATTTGTACTGCTAATGGAGATCGCCAAAGTAAGGTCCAAAACAAGAACATAATAATCCCAATCTCTGCTAATATCAGATTACCTTATTTCCTATGCTGACAACAGCAGTAGCAGTCATTTTTTGAAACTCTAATAGGTGGGAAATTATATTTTCCTATTATTTCTAACATGTATTTTTACAACTACAGTGAATTTTAGCATCTTTTCATGGTTTCAGTTCACTTAAATTATTTCCTCTCTAAAATGCATATTTCCACATTGGCTAAAATTTTGGGAGAGTCAATGTGGATTTCACATAATCCTAAGAGTTCATTTTATATTACAGATAACTTCCTATTACCTGATTATACTTAACAACTGCATATCTATTTTTCTATTAACAGTTTCCATGTGCCATAGAAAATTTATTGGTTTTTATATAGTTAGACTATGCCTATCTTTTAAACTTTTGTGTTTCAATCCTAGATGAGAAAATTCTTCTCTAATCCTGCAATAATGCTTATCCTAATTGCCTTCAAAGACTTTTGTTGTTCTTATTTTTTACATTTAAAAATTTTATATATTTGTAAATATTTCTACAGTCTTTTCAGGAAAGGAAATATTTTGTGTATCTTTTAATCAGCAGCAGTAGAAAGTTTGATTATTCAAATTTCCTTATTAAACCATTTTTGAAATGAGGTTAAAAACATGACTCTATGTTACTGTCCATAATGCTTATAATGCTTACAATACTAAAAGAGGTTGCCAGATTAGGGTCCAAGGAAAGGACATCGCAGTTCAAGCATAATAGTTCCCATATCTACTAACAATATCAGATGAGCCTATTTATTTCCAACAGCAGTAACTGTTTCTCCCATTTTGTCTCCAAACAGTGGAAAACGGCATTTTGTTGTTACTGTTTACTATTAGCAAACTCACTTTAGCCAACATTTCTCCTTAGCTAGAAAATCTGGCTAAATCGAAGTAGGTTTTCATGAACTAAAAGTCAAAAGATCTAAGCAAGACCAGTTACTTTTATATTATAAAGTAATGACAAAAATTTGATGTGCATAAGGAATTTTTAAGTTAAATCCAAAGTGTTTTCTGCAGCTAACATCCAACTGTGCTACAAAACATCCTCCACATAGGTCTTCCTGCCTAGCTGTCACTGTTACACCAACAAGAGACAATCCAACTTCTGGAGCAGAACAGATATTTAAAATAGAACACCGTCAAGTCATAATAACTGTGGCAAATTCTAACAGCCAAATGTGGCAGGTAAGTTCAAGGTAGTAGGATGCTTCTAACATTCATTATATGATTATAGTTTTCACTATATTTCCACCTGTCCTCAGAAAGGAGAGTTCTTAATCCTGATGGCATACTCACTTCCACATTGTAAAATATTTTAAGTATAAGCTGGCTACCTTTTGGTGCCTAGGTTTTCCTGCTATTCAAATAGGTCCCCAAGCCCTGTGGTGTCAGTCAAAGCCCAAAATGAATGGTATAACTCAATGGGCAAGAGGGGAGCACTAAACTGCCCAGAGTCAGGCAGTAGCCCTTGGTTTGATGGATAACTGCTGCTCCCTTCCTCACCAGCATATGATAAGCATTCTAACCCCAGTGTTTGGGCCTTTTCCTGTTTTTGTAGCATCACTTTTGATATGCTTGGAATTTATTATCGGAGATGGTATTTTTACCTAGAGCAGTTTTTCAATGAACTCCTGATGTGTGCACAGCCACATAGATCTCCAGCTCAGTCCCCAAAGTCCCTTTCTGAATTTCAACAACATGCACAGACATTACAACACCAAAAAAAATAAAATGCTACTTGCATACAGGTGTTTATTTCTGTGTTAGGTCTCATTTTTAGTACAGATTAAAAGATCTCAAAAGCAGGTCTTCCTTCCTTGCCTCTTAAATTCCCGTTTGAGCCTCCTGCCCAGCACACTGGTGAAGTCCCAGGAGCTGCATCAATCTCACTGACAGATTTACAACACACAGACTACCAGCTTGTAAATGCTTCGAGGAAGGGGTCTTTTCTGTTTGTAATCTCAGCAATCTGTAAAATCTGCTCACGCTCATCTGTTAGTAATTTAAGTATTCTGAACCATCACTAATTTCACAACGGTGTACAAGAGGCTTAAGGACTTTACTGGGACAGGAGCCTAATGATATTTCCTTTTTCATAAAACATCTTGCTTGCTTGTTTTAAATCAAGAAAATGCATTTTCTCAGAAAGCAGTTTCCTTAATTAGTAATTTAATACTCATAATGAATGCTTGTCACACTCTTCCACAGAAAGCTTGCCCAGGTAAAAATGTTTTAAACAAGAATGTTCAAGTGAAAAAGTCATTCTTTGATCTGAGAATTAAAATGATAAAAACTAAGAATTTCCTAAATGTATCAATTTAGAAAGAAATTGGCTTTATTCTCTTTCAGTCCAAAATATTTTGTCTAGAATTAGTTTCTATATATGTTTTTAAAAAGTCAAGATTAAAAAGTTGGAAAGTAAATAAAAACCTTCAGTTAAGCATCAAGCTCAGTATGAAGGAAGAAGGGGATTCACAAAAGAAAACTAGTTCAAATGTAACGTTAAAAATACATGTGCACAGTAAATCTCAATAGCAAGTGTATCCATAAGACACCAATTTAAAAAAAAACTAAAAATTGCAGAAAGATCAGTAGAAGGACAGAGGGGGAAGACAAAAATGCTGAGTACTGAATTAGAGCAAATGATATTCCAAGATTTAGTGACTATGTCAAAATGTATACTAATGTTTTATATAACTAAAAAGAATCAATTTTAAAAAACTATGTCCTTAGGGAATTGATGCTATGAGATTTTAGTGGAGCTAAAATTCAAATCTAACAAAGAACATTATTTCAGATACTAAGAAAAGCTGTGCTTAAAAAAAATACAGTGATATCCATAGACCTAAACCACTGGTTCTCAGACCCTACCTGAGGCATTATTGTTAAAAAAAAAAAAAAAAGAAAGAAAAAAACTATTAGAAATGCAAATTGAGGCTAGCTATATTTGAGAACTACCAGCCTCCTTCACATGAATATATGAAGACAGAATATTCAAATACTGATACACGTTAAAACCGTTAGAAAAGTGAGCACCCCAGCCAAGACAAATGTTAAATTGATAATAAAGATTAGAATATCCTAAATTATACCTTAATGCCTATTTCTGAGGTGATATCTTATGAACATATAATTCATACCATGAAACTAACACGTGTAAAGTACATACTCAGCGGTCTTAACATGTTTACAGAGTTGTGCGATCCTCTTCACAATTTCAGAATATTTCCATCACTATTAAAAGACACCCTGCCCTTTACAACTTCTGATACTCTCCATCCCCGGATTGAAGCGTCCACAGATTCATTTTTCTGTCTCTATAGATTTGCCTGTTATGGATATTTCATCTGCACTGAATCGGGACATGTGGCTTTTGTGCCTGAATCCCGTCACTGGCTCCTGATCTCCAATGCTGCAGCTCGTCCTGGCACCTCATTGCTTCATGGCAGTGAGTCTCCATCAGGTGGATGGGCTACATTTTATTTCTCCGTCCATCCATCACTGGACATTGTGGTTGCTTCCACCTTCTGGCTACTATGAGTGATATTGACAGACATCTGTGTATCAACTTCTGTGTAAGCACACACCTCAGTGACTCCCAGGTTTACACCTGGGGTAGAAATGGGTCAAATGTTATACATCTGTGGAATGGCTTTAGGAGCTGCTGAAAACTTACTCAAAGACACCCCACCCTTTTACATTTCTACTAGCAGTGAGATAACCCCCTCACCCACCCAGCACTTGTTCTTCCTGAACACCTGACTCCATGGTGGTTTTGATTTTGCTTCCCGATGACGAATGACAGTAAACATTCTTTCATGTGCATACTGGTCATTTTTATGTCTTCCTCGAAAATGTCTATTCAGATCTTTTGCCCATTTTCAATTGGATCATGTCTTATTACTGATTTATAAGAGTTCTTTATATACTCTAAATACAAACCCTTATCAGGTTTATAATCAGCAAATATTGGTTCCCAGTCTGTGGGGTATCTTTTCACCTTTCTGGCAGTACAGTGTGATGCACAAAATCTTAAATTTTAAACTGTTCTCTGAAAACTATCAGGTTTAAGTTTACTATAAAATGCTAGGAATAATTTTTATTAAAATGTTGGATATTACCATATGGAATTTTTTGGTTTATTCAGAAGTTTTATTAGAATAATTTTTAAGACTCTGGCTATAACATGGAAATTTACGGTTGGCTCAGCAGAAGTTTTACTAGATTAAAAAAATTACTCCTCATAGTACAGGCCCTGGCATACAGCCCCCACCTGGAAGCAGATAACTGCAAAATAGAATGAGTATAAGCCATCCGAATGAAAACTCACCGGTGCTGCCACACCATCATCTGTAGTAACTATCCATGTCCACTGCATGATGCCAATCAGAAATACACCGATATACAAAATGCAGAGTTCATCTGCTTTCTGCAGAAATTCTTGGGCTCTTTACCTTAAGACAGATATGCAGTGCTCACTGCTATCAGGGACTCAGGCAGCAGTATAATGATGTTCTATGAAGCCAACTGCTCTAGAAATTGTGGAACTCAAGACGAAAAGGGGAGATTAGGTTCATACACCCACCAAAACAGGGCCCAGGTTAAAGGGGCCAGCAGACATCAGAGGAATATTCCCCAACAGAGAGGTAGGACATGAGGTGACAGCAATCACGTGGGCATAAGCAGAGAAGCAGAAGGGTGGGCAGGCTGGCTGACAGAAAGGAAGGCAAGTAACAGAGTCGGTCTCCTTGACCATGCACTCTGTGAAGGGCTACCTCAGCCCTGACCCAGCGGCCTTGGCCACACGAAGTCCAGCTCTGAAGACACACGGTGAGGATGGGAAAGTCGTGCTGAATGCAAACCGCAAAGCACCTCCGTGTCTGGGGGAACCGGACTTCCTTCTCCAGGTGATGCTGATACCCGTAAGACTTCTGGACAGGAAGGAGAACCTGTTCCAAGGGCTCTAAGAGGATGCAGCAGACATAGGAAAGGAAAATGACCAGAGGTGATCAGGTAAGCCGAAGAACAACTGCAGGACAGGATGGGATCTGTGTCAGGACTGGAGCAGCTGACACAGAACGAGAGCCAAAGGGGCGCACTGCAGAGGAAAACGCTGGCAGGGCTTCCTGCCTTTCAGGTTGGAAAAGCTAGCACAACAGCACAGGATGGCTTCAGTGAATACCGGAGGTGGGAGCCACAGAAGCGCTGATTTTTTTTTTTTAATTTTTTTTTTAAATAATTTTTTTTTAATTTTTTTTTATTTTATTTTATTTTTTTTTAAACAACCTTACACGAAGAGAAAGATAAAATGGTTTCAAATGTTCTGGGGAAGAGAGATCATGGAGAGAATGCTGCAGGCCCAGAAGAGCAGAGCGGGGTTCATCATGTGAAAACAACCCAATCTTAATCCTATTCTGGAAGTTAACAACCAAAACAACGCTAAGAAATGTACTCCCCTATGAAAAACTTCTATTTAATGAATCTATCACTGCTCCCATGCACCATTATAAAGCAAAACATGGGTGGGCTGGGTGATGGGAGAGGGACAAAAAGTATTACTTTATACTACAAACAACGAACTTGGAAAAATAACTGTAGCTTCCATTTCTCATATCAATGTGTCCTCTTAGAACCTTGATATTTGTTTACGATCTCGGTCTCTGCAGTGATAATGAATTTGAATGTCATACTATTTAAATCTTTACTTTATTTGCTACTATATAATACTTACCTCCAAAAGCTCTAACAAACATTATTGAATTCGTCCTTACAAAATCTATACAGGAAAAATCCTTTACTCTGGGAAAAAAAGAAATGAAGTTTTCACAGAATTAGAAAATGGTCCTTAACCCACTCAGATGTGGAGATTTTGTTTTTGTGGTTGTTCTGGCAAATTGAGAAATATTTGTATTTTCCTTTATGTTACTGGTTTTCTAAATGTGTACATTTAGATAAATAATATGAATACTTATGAAAAAATGTACTTTCCAAATATTTCCTTCCATACTGTTAACCCAGTATTAACACTATAGTTCCTACTTTATTCCTCTTATTGATTAAAAAAATTTCCAATAGCTTCTTTAAGAATTAAAATGATCATGCATTATATTATCTATGCCAAAATAAGATCTTAATCATTCCAAGTAACACTGATAGCAGATAAAGTAAGAATCAAGAAACTAATTTTTTAAAGGCAGCCAATTTCATAAGTTAAAGAGCAAACATTTATTGATGTTGTAAGAAGGTAAAAGTAAGCAATAAATATGTATTAGTTTACTTTGAATAAAGGTTCTTTCTCAGTTGTTATGGTACCAAAGCTGAAAAGAAAATTTGCTATTTGCAAGAGTCAAATGAAATAAAGACAAGGACAGTGCCCAATTAATAAAGTATAACAACCCCCTGTTCTTAGGCAACAATGCATCAATCAGACAACACCTTTAGACAGACTTCATAAAATCAAGGTAACAGTCACACCAGGCACAAAGTGTACATATGACAGCATTCGAAGGGCTTACTTTTGGCTGGAGGTAGAAACAAGTGGGGCTCAGCGCAGGGAAAAAAGAGAAAATGGCAACCTGGATCTTTAAACATTTTGCAGAATTCAACTTTTTTATCTCCATCAATCATCCGTCATTTCTGGAGGATCAAAAGCAACTAGGTGACAACAATCGATCGGCATTCTTTTAGAAATTAAAAGTTCATCTGATCAAACTTTAGTAGTCTGTAAACTGCCATCTAAAGTTAAATTAGAGCATTCAAGTCTTAATGAGTAAAGATGAATCAGAACTAAATGATATTCCATTTGGAAGCATCCTGAAACAAATCAATATGGCAAACAGTTCTCACCAGAGCCTCACAAGGAAGCAGGAGCTACAGATAACATCTCAACATCAGTCCCATGAGGGCAACTCTTTCACTTCATTTATTTTATTCTAGTACTTAATATTTAATTCACAAACAAGTGTGAGACTTGGTGGAAAAGACTAGAAACAAGGATTGCATTTTCAACAATGACAAAAATGGCACCTGGGAATACAAGGAAAAAAAGAATAACTTAAAAAAGGGGGGGGAGGTGGGAATGATAAGCAGAAAGATAAGGAGAAGATGGTTTCAAATATGCCAGGTAAGAGTCAGGGAAATATTTCCTGGTCAGCAGAGAACAAGGGGTGCGGGGCAGAGGGGGGCATCTAGCCTCCAGGAACACATCAAATGTGCTCACCATCTTGAGGAACTACTGATGTCTGTTACAGAGAAATCTCAAAATCATGCAAAATAATTTCTACTATTGAGGTTTTTCTTAACAGATACGCTACAATACAAGACAGAAGAAAGCACAGGAAGCTCAGAGATACCCTTCTGCTCACGTCATTCCAGCCAATTCAGTGTTAACAGGTACCTTCCCCAGCAGTGCAGAACTTGTCATTCCTCTTTAATTTTTCCTCTTTCATTTTACTGACGTGTTTCCCATAAGCTTGCTTTAGAATAAGTTATGGAACCATGTAAGTATCATTCATTAAACCAAAAGAACAGCTTAATTAGCTACTTTGAGATATTCCTTAGATTTATGAAAGTGACACTATCCATGAACTACAGTTACCAACTGTCTTTTAATTTTAATTAAAAATTGAAAATAAGTCCGTGGAAATTACAATTAATCCAGTGTTCAAAAAAATATCAGAGAGGAGTACACCAAACTATGTCCCAACATCTTGAGGAAGGAAAGCACCCTGTAAGAGCCTTACGCTAAGACGGTTCAAAAGAGATATGAAATGCTTGGCACAGGGTAAAGTTAATTTTAATTAAAAATCAAGTTGAAATGCTAACACAGTTGTTATTGACACACGGAAATAGAAACTGCACTTCCGCCTTCGTCACACAAGTGTTTAACAAGTACCAAAATCTTCCTTAAAAATAAATAGGGAATCCTTTTGACATGATAAGCATGATATAGAAAATATGATGGAGACCACTTTAATAGCAAAGGATCTTCAAATACCAAGGTCAACACTCAGAATATGAGTGTAGAGATAGAATATAAGAAAATGGACTGAATCTTTACCAAGTTTCTTCATACCAATTTGGAGTTTAACATTTGTAATTTATAACTTCTAAAAGGAGGGTGAGGAGAAAAGTGTACACTGTGCCAATAAGGCACGAGTTAGTGAAGACTCCTCATAACCAGGAATCAGATGTTTAGACGTCAGATGGCCCTGATAAAGAATACCACACAAAGATTCACACCACAACTCCAAATTCTTATCACACTGGATTAATGGGAACAAGGAGGAATGCCTGCAGTTACCGTGACAGGCCTGAGGATGCTGAGTGCCACACAGGAACATCTGAGATCAGAGCTGCATCCTACGGACATTAACGGATGTTCACATGTGAAATGAAAAGAGCTCAGAACCATTCCTACAAGCTCTTTAACTAAATACATGGTCTTTAATTGTTAAGGATGAAAACCACCACTGACTATTAAAACAGGTTAGCATATGCCTTCCAATTTTCCCCACAGAAGACCTGCTGCATTAAAACTTGAAATCAGATACATCTAGATTGATTGTTGAACTTTGAGAAAATCACTACTTCAAGAAAAGATGAGGAAGTTATTAAAGCACATACAGAACTCTGCTCTCATTGGTGCAAGAAAACTAGTTTAGACTAATCTATGGCACTCATGCATTACATTTTTGTTCTGTAAGACAAGGTATAAGAGGGTGCAAGTGGGGTATATCGTTATGAGGAACTTTCCTAGTTTCCCATGAAAACTAGAAATGGCGTTGCATTTGCAATATTATAAAAGATTTCTATTTCATCTCCAACAATGTTATTTTATTTGACCAGCAAGAGTTTAGGAACATTGTACTCAGAGGCCTACTGAATGTTTGGATGGAACATCCTATCTCATGAAGATCTTTTGAATCAGTAGTAATTGAGGTTAATATACTAAAAAGGGGAAATAAAATGAAGAGACCTTCCTACATAGTCGAACAAGAAAAAAATCCAGCAACTGTAAGCCTATGGATGTACATAAGGCACATGGCCAAGTAAAGACAGCCAAATCTACTAGATTAAATAAATATGATTGCTCAAGTTGTCATATTTGTATTTCTCAAGATTCTAAATTTCCTTTTAATGGTCACTCAGATCCTTACCCATCTCAATTTTAATCTACATTTATCTTTGTCCTCTAAGACAAAAATCCCATCCTACTTTAAGGAGTATAAAGCTGACTCCCCTGCTATTGTCCCTATAGTATTTCTACA
This sequence comes from Aplodontia rufa, assembly GCA_004027875.1. Classification (NCBI taxonomy): domain Eukaryota; kingdom Metazoa; phylum Chordata; class Mammalia; order Rodentia; family Aplodontiidae; genus Aplodontia; species Aplodontia rufa. The sequence goes on along the minus strand of PVKS010020267.1, from coordinate 15,514 downwards.
TACTACTGAAGGTGAGGAATGCACAGTATAATGATAAACTGCCACTGAGACCCCAGGTAAAGGATGGAACTAATAAATGTGTCGTTATAAACAAGATGTACAATGCAATCACAAAGGAAAAAGACCGGCTTTGGTGTGTGAGTAGGTTTGTAATATATTCAATCCAGGTTGGTAACAATACACACATTTTAAACATAGTATTATCAGAACTGTGGGGGGGGCTAGAGATTGAACACACAGCCTCATGTGTGGTAGGTGGGCACTCTACCACTGAGTTACATCCCCAGCCTATCAAGTACTTCTTATTTTTTAATACAAACTTACCATTGTTGACAATTGAAACAAATCCATTGTACCCCATTTATCCTCTAATATCTCTTCTTTTAAACTCCCAAGAACTTGAAGGCATACCACACTACTGAGTCAGTCAAAACACATCTACGCTCTTAAAGGAAGATAGGAGGGGAAGGGACATTTTGCATCCTTCAATCTTCAAAGTAAAATCACAGAGCAATTTTCCCTTTGTGGCCATACTGTATTTCAAAAATTAAAATATTCTGGGTGATTCTATTATTTCTTCATTAACCTCAGCTAATACTTCAGAATGTGTTATATGCACTGAATATATATATGTATATATACATACAAATACATGTATATATAAAGTAGATGAATTTCAACGTAATGGTAAAAGAAAGTATTCTGTAATGCTAAATTTGTTCTTTAATTAATCTACATGTTGGGGAGGAAATAAACACCACTGATATTTTCCCACTTTTTACTGTCTTAGTTGTTTGGGATGCACAAAGAGAAAAGGGGAGAGAGCCTGGTGGCTTTCACGGGATAGCAAGGTTTGGCAGGTTTGGCTGATTTCACTGACCTACTTCGTTTCCAACCTTGAACAGCATGGTGAAGTTTACTTCCACCAAGGAGAACTAGTAAGTCCTCTCTCGTCATAAAACCCACCCGAGCAATTATATTTATATTTGTAATAACATGATAGTAGTTGGGGAAAAAACTTAAGCTATTTTTCTAATGAAAATATTCAAAAGAAAATAAAATATTTTAAATTTTTTAGTGAAGGACTACATGCTTGTTCTCATGTCAAAAACACTAAACCATGAAAGCAATCACAAAAGAACAGGTTACATGGGAGCAATCTTTCTCTAGAAAAACATCTTAGTCTGTCCAAAAGCTCCTGTGCCCACATCGAAAACATGTTTCCTTCTGTAGATGTAGACCAGGTTTCATGGGATTGCAGGGGTGAAACATGTAATCTCTATTTACTCTATGATCAAATCGTGTGCAATGGGTATGGTCATCATACTACAAATGACCCACATCCCATAAAGGATCAGGCAGGCCTGAATGTGCAGTGACCTGCAGAATAGGGACACCAAAATTCATAATGGTCCCAAGTAAATCAGTGAATCCTTCTCATTAATGTTCTACAAGAAAAGCAAAGTCTGCTCATCTACATAAAGGGCAACAGATTGATGCTCAGAATAACTAGAAATGGTTGGATTTATTTAAATGTGTACAATAATCTACTTAGTCAATACTTTGTTCTATATATGTCTCAGGTATAGAAAATTGATTTTCTGAGTTCTAATTAAACAGTTGAATCAACTTATAACTGATGAGATACTTCCACTGCTTTCTGAAGTCTAAAAATGTCTTCTGTAAACAAAGGGGACCAATGTCAGGCCCAGGTTATAACACTGATTCTAAGGGGGAGGTTCAGACTGCCAGTAACTGACCAGAGCTGCAAAATACTAAGGTGAGAGGCAATGGCCTCTAAGGAGACTGGACCCCAGGCTATGAAGGAAGAGGACTCTGAGATCACGCTCTGATACAGAGAAAGGACACGAGAAGAAGTCTTGTCCCTAACATGCTTGGACCTGCTGAAGACACCAGGATGCACACAGTGGGACTGAGCAGGTCCACCCCTGCAGGGGAAGCCTCTTAAGAACAAGACCTGCGTGTCATCACTGCTGTGTCCAATCTTGGTACGCTGCTTCATGCGGACGCTCAAAAGTTACCATGTAAAAACCTAAAATAACAACAAACAGCAATGCCATAAAACCGGCTACTTAAAAAGGACTTCCTTTTTAGAACATTAAATGAAACAGTTCCTAAAAGTGCCACAGAATTAGCAAGTATAAGAGAAGATTTACAAACGCACTTCAAATACACAGTTCTGGAGATTTTGACATAAATTCTCTAAAGTCCTATGACATTGTGGTTACCAAAGCAAAACAAACAGGTGTAAGACCAGAAAATTTCAAAAGAAAAATGCTCCATGCTTATCACGTGACAGTGCAAAATATAGTTCCAAGCAAGCTAGTTGATTTGAAATTCATTCACTGCACTGACTTGAAAATAAAAGGCTGGAAATATTCACACTCAGATTGTTTTTCACTACTCTCAAATGTTTGTGTTACATTAGTTATGACAAAACATTTAATAGAAAAGAGATTTAGAATCTCTGGAATATTCCCCAACAAATAAGCTTTGGAACTAATGATCAATCAGATAGGAAAACATCGTCTAAATGCAACGCTATCGCTAGGAGGGGTGTCCAGGAGACCCCCACAGAACATGTGGATGAGGACCCACTGTGCTACATATTCATGGTGTTCCTGTGAAACACACTTAGCTTCCCATCCTCCATGGAAGCCTCTTATCGTTTTGAAAAAGGGGAAAGCATGTTTCCAAGAAAGCCACAGGAGCTGAAGAAGCTCTGAAGCAGAGCGCCCTGGCTTCAGACCCCTCTGTGCCTCCACTGTCTCATGGGAGAATAAGCATCACTGTAATAATGATCCCATAGGACAGCTGTGGGGAGCGCACCCGACTTGCATGTAGGGTGCTTCCGCAGAGTGACAAGCACCAACATACATGAACAACTGCTGCATTAACTTGGCAGTGATCCACCATGACCTACAAAAAGAAATGCATTTTTACATCGCACCTGGAAATGTGTTTCAGGAGACAATGCTTATCCTTATTGCGCATGAAGCACTGTTTTCTAATCTTCAACCTCTTTTTTGTAAATACTGGCCTCAATTCATTAAACTTACTCTTGGATTTTTAGTAGGTAACACTCTGTAGCTTAAAAAGAGTCAGGAAATCACATTCTGAGTTCTGAAGGAGGAGCAGATGATATTTACATTAATAATTGTAACTAAGGATGTCAAGTCATATATTTTCAGTTCTGATCTTTCAATCCTTGTACATCTGTTATTACTCCTTTAGTTTGAATGAGGAAACCAGAGGTGGCCATTGAGTGCTAGCTACATAATTGAAATTGCTACTAATGTTTATCATTATGATGACACATTATTAATAATGTTTGTAGAAACAAAATAATGAGAAGCCTTGAATAATTACAATTGCCTTTATAATAATTAGCCAGACAAAAAAAATTATATTAACATTAAGGAGGAGGCCAGAACAAATGATGGAATACTTGCACGGATGTGCATGCGAGAATAAATGTGGCCAGTTTTTGCCAAAGGAAAAAATGACAGAAAAGGAGACAAGAAGATATCCATGAAGATGGGGGAAGAGGGGAGAAATCGGAGAAAGAAAAGGCTGTGGTGATGGGCGTTTGGGGATGAAGGGGACGCTCTCATAAATGACCTCCTTTTCAGTAAGATAGACAACATCTTTGGTGAGGCAGTTTCAGCAAGACACTTACTTTAAAAGTCTGTACTTGGAGAAAATAGTGTTTTGTCAATCAGATTAATGAAAGCTCACCCTAATTATATCTGCTATGAAAAATACACAGCAGAGATACAAATTATGAAACAGCAATGAGAGTCTGGTTGCCAATAAATACCAAACCTATGACAACCTCGGTTGGCACCATGCAGTGACTTCCACTAACACACTGGGCGCCCTGTTCGTGAATGAGGAAAGATAAGAAAGTAAAGAGATTATTTTAGTTAGCTTTTGTGTCACTCTGAAAAAAAGACCTGGCAAGAACAATACAGAAGAAGAGGAAAAGTTTGACTCAAAGTTTCAGAGGTTCAGTCTAAGGTCAGCCAACTCCATAGCTCTGGGCTGGAGGTGAGGCAGAACATTACAGGGAAAAGCATGGCAGAAGGAAGCAGTCAGAACGTGGCAACCAAGAAGCAGAGAGAGCTCTACTCACCAGGCACAAAACATAAACCCCAAAGTAGCACTCCAGTAACCTATTTCCTCCAGCCAAAGCCCACCTACCGAGAGTTACCTCCCAGTTAATCATATCAGGGGATTAACCCACTGATTAGGTTCCATCTCTTATAATCTCATCATCTCACCTCTAAATATTCTTGCATTGTCTCACACATGAGCTTCTGGGGGACACCTCACATCTAACCATAATAGAGATGGTTTAGGCTGACTGTTCAGATATTAGAAAAGATGGAGAAGTGAGAGAGCAAGAAATCACCATTGGAAACAAGGTTTCTACTAAACTCTGGTCCAGAAGGAAAACAGATAGCATCCACTATACCATGGCAAAGTACACAGGCTAAATGTCTGAATGGACTGATAAAAGTAGACAGCAGAATCAGTGTGTGTGAAAGAGCAAGAGGCTGATAAGAAATTCACCAGCCCGACAGAGAAACATCAGATCTTGAAACACTCAAGATGGAACAGTTTTCCAAGAGACCTTGTGCCAAGGTCAGAAGTACTAGCTGGTAATTAGAAAAAGCTAGAAAGAAAGAGGTCATCAAACTACAAACTGTGGGTCCAAACCCAGTCCTCTTCCTATTTTTGCAAAGCTGCTGATCCTGGAACACGGCCACCCTGATTCTTTCATATCACTCCCTACGGCTGCTTTCACACCAGCAGAGTTGAAGAGGTGTGACAGAGAACACAGGGCCTGCACACCCGAAAGTGACCACTGCCTGGTGTTTCACAGAGGAAGTCTGCTGACTCCCATGAACGCACCCAGGGAACTAACACATAAGCCTTACCATGGGCACCGAAGTCACGGAACACACGTGGAACACACTACGCAAATGCCCAGGCTGTCAGAATCATCTGCAGGAGTTTAAATTCCTAATCCATTTACTAGCTGTGTGAATTTGAAGAGGACATTTAAACTTCAGCTTCTCAGTCTACCTAACTTTGGAATGGGTGTAATACAGTACTGGTTGCACACGGTTGACAAAGGATGACATGAACCCTGCAGAGCCCTGAGAACATTCTCTGGAACATGGTAAACACTGTATGTGTTCAGGATATGCACAATCATTATTAAGTGCTGAATGAATGAATGAACATAAGAGATAATCTAACTAAGGTGCTAACAAACATAAAATCCTGTGGATGACGTAAACTTTAAAAAGGGATACCGCTTAATTGCGAAAAAAGAAATGACCAGAAGTGACATTAACACAAAGATTGAGTCATTCCACCTCATTTAATTGATTCCTTGGAAACGAATACTCATAACGATGATATTCATAATATCCAGAATTATTAAATCTTATTCAATAGAAATGAGCCATAATATCCGGGAAGAAGTAGACTATGTCTCTGACTTCATATCACACAATATTGTGTTTTATGCCATAAATAAATGTCTTCTATAACTAAACAGTCTTTTCATAGTCCCCCAAACATTCCTGCACAACTAGGACAGATCTTTCCTGCCAGCCTTATTTACAGACACTACAGTTTGTACATAACTGTTTTGCTTGATGGACCTGAACCAAGTATTCAAATTGCTCATCAGATCTTTGGCTCAATGTTCATTTAAATGTGCTCAAAGCATAAGTTCTGTGAAACACTAAACACAGGAAATGTGCAATGGTGTCAATTTGGGAGCTCCATAAGACTGACAACCCTAACTACTGTACTGCAGAATTCTTAAGTCTAACAACTAAGCTAATTGTTACTAAAGCAGATGGTTCCCAGATCAGCTGAACTGAAATTCAGATATGCTAAAGCCTGGCATTTTCCCAGCTAAAGTGACCTGCTGGGCTTCGCCTGAATGCGTTTAAGTGACAAAATTGCATGAGATAGTCTACCTGTCCAGGAGTCATAACTAGCAAATCTATAAGACCCACATTCATGAAGACCTGAGTAGCAAGGAGGTACTATGTGAAGACCTCCACAGAGTCATTAGATGTACCAAAGGCTTACATGTTCCCTTCTATTGAACATGTTCAAAAATAGAAAACCTCCCTCCCGACAGCTCCTCTCCTGCCAGCCGTAACAAGTATTTTGCCCTATGGTTTCCCCAGGCCAGCTCATTCTGCTTGTTCCAAGCAGCAGTAGCAAACACAAACCACAGAAATATGCAGACCGGACTTTCAACCAAACATCCTTCCCCCAATGTGCTGGCGAAGCCCATGTTACACCCTCTCGTCATCTTTCTCCTCTCCAAATGGTGCTATAAACCAAAGAGTTTGTTCATGTGTCAATCCATGAATGTCACCAGCGCTTCCTTTTAATGTACAAGGTGTTCCTGATGACTTCAGCCTTATCAGAAATGAATCAGGGTATCCAGGGATACTCCGGTGTAATCTTAAACTTAGATCTGAGAAAGGAGTCAAGGAAAAGTGTTCGTCATTAGAAAGAGAAATGCTAACACAATCTGATCATCTATTCATCATTTAACCAACATGACTACCACTGCTCTGTGGATCATATGGGAGAAACAGAAAAGCTGTAAACCTATGTTGAAAATGAGAGCATGTTTTATGGAGCCAAACTCCCAGAAGCCTGACACATGATTGATTTATATAAACTTATTCCAAGTAAATGTACTTCTGTTATGTCTATTTGTTTTTTGTATTTTAAGCTTATGTACTCAGAGACCTTGACTACTGACTTTGAGGCCCCTGGTAGCATGGTAACCCCAACTGAAAATGAATGACCTACAAGAAATAAGCAGAGACTTGCCAACACAGCATCACTATGATTTTCATTTATCACACATTCCTAGCTGAGAAAAAACATTTACGGAAATAGAAGATCTGAATAAAAAAAAAAAAAAAAAAAAAAACTTTAGTGAATAGAAGAGTGGCATCCATTCCCAAATTTCGATATCCTGATATTTACAGAAAAGTTACATACTAACTCTACTTCTCTCCATCCATTTCTCTACTTCTCTACATAAGTACTTTCTCTCATAATCTTCAGATGAAATGGGATCCACAAAATACTGGCCTAGGTAGGGCTATATTCCACAACTTCTAACCAAGAAAAATCATCAAAATTTCATGAGATATAAAAAGGAAAATACATTAAAAACATCTAAAATTTTAATCACCCCTGAACACCTTCCTTAGGCATTTAAACTAAATGCCACAACTATTACCAACTAAATATTGCAAGAGTAAACTGAAAAATAAACCTTCAAAGCAGGTTTTCACCCGAAATGAATCTCAGGAAATGCTTACTTGACAGAAGTCTCAGGCACAGGTTTAATTTTTCAATTTTCTAAGACTTGCAATGTACAGCTTTCAAATTTGTGTGTGTTAGTTTCACAGCCCAGCTTCAATCCCTAGATTTTTGTTATTCGCAAGGCTTTGCATTCACAGAAGTTACAAAAAACGTTGGGTATATGGGCAAAAGCACAATAGGGAAAGTGGCCAGGAGCCCTGACTTTCTGATTCCTGCTGTCCATAGCATCCTCGCCCAAACCCCCAGGGCTTTTTCTGGGCTTTCTCTCTGATAGGAAAATCAACAATACAAGCTGCAAGTTTCCCTGATTCATAGATTTCACTTAGAAGAGCAACACAAAAGGGAACCCTCCAAACACAAAATGCTAGCTTCTCCTATGAGATTCACACAGCCCTCACCCACTTCCTTTAAAGGGTGTTAGTGAACCTGTCTCTTTCAACGGCTAGACTCCAGAAAGCCCAGAATTATCCTAGATGCACAAAAGAACCGGATATTTTAACAACCTAAAGAAAGTTTATGTCAGACATGAGAATTAACTAGCCACGTCAGTACACCCGACCCTTGAGATACTGTGAATTCTCTTCATGTACAGATCGAACAAACTTTCATTTTTTGTGCGTGCAAATTAAATGATTAGTTGGCGTATGTCAGGCACGGGACCTTTTCAACTCTTACTACTGAAAAAAGAAATGAGGAACTCAGTCACCTCAAAAAATCAACTTCACAATACCTGCAAAATAGGAATTTAAATCCCTGGAGAGAACCGACTTCATAACATAGCTCTCAATATCTAAGGTTTCCAGCCATTTGTAGCAATAACTGTTTTATCTGTTTCTAACATTTGCAATCAGCCACTCACATGCTCTCCTAACAATGATAGAATAAAAAGTGATACAACAAATATTAATTCAAAAAGGATGTAGCTATTCAGTTTATTTGATATTACTGGCAATATGAAGCATATTAAATCTACTCTTTCATTTACTGTAATTACTAAACAAGTGTGTGGCAAACTCTGCAGTAGACACCAGAGATAAAGCCCAAAAAATACCTTACGGCCGTATGCCTTACTAATAACTACCTAATTACTAGTAAGGACTGAGAAGGAAAAGTTCACTGTTAAATAATTTCCAAACCTTGAGGGCAATTTTGGTATAATTAAAACGTGAAATTATAAAGGGAGCTACACGTAGAATAACAAAGAGTTCTCCTTGTAATCATATTGGACAAGTTCTTCATGCAACATCATTGTGATTATTTATGCCGTCAAGTAACACAACCACCTCTCTCTAGAGATGTAAGTAAGACACATAACCTTACTTTGAGAACACTGAAGAGCCCTGTGATAAGAGATGACCACATATAACAGGGATATACATCAATACATCAAGAATTGAATTATTCTGCCTACCGACTTTGGTCTAAAACTTACACTAATAACTTAACATAGGTACTCCTTTGGGGGGAAAAAAAACAAAGCTCATGATTTCATGGAAGAAGAATAGGAGTTCTAAATAGCAAGTAATATTTAATATTATTTTCTAGCATGGAGTTAATCCTGTAAAACTAAAAAATATTATAAATAAATAGTTAAAAAGGCCTGATTCTTACATGAAATCTCCCGGAAGTATTAATTCTGTGAAACTATCCCATTCCTAACTATATTTCTCAGCATCCACAGAAATTTTAATAGCAAGTCTTTTTTAATTTTGCAAATCTGATCACCCTGCCCATAACGTATTATAGGTTGCTCAGATAAGTACAGCCTACAGATACCTTTCTGGTACCAAAGCTATTAATATGTGAATAAATACTTGTCGATAATTCAGGATTGATACCCACATACTTATTCTAAAATACAGTTCTGTCCCTGAAGGTCCATGCTCCAGAAACCACCTTTATTAATAGGCTAATAGAGAAACAAGAGTGAATTCTTCTGATAACTCAGTAATTGAACCACCTTATTGTAAATTCCATGTTTTAGTGTTTTACTTAAAATTCAGGGTACTTAATTAATCATGTTATTCACTTCTATGAAGAGTAAGAAAACAAAGAAATATAAATGCTAATGTATATTACCTTTATCCCAAAGATGACGAAAACACTTGTCCAGAGGCTGATTGAGAATCACAAGGCAGAACTTCAAATTTCCTACAGAAAAAAAAAGAAGAAAGTAAAATAAATAAGTGAACTGAATATTTTGGATTTGTTTTTGTTCTTGTTTGATTGATTTTCTCCCTATCTGGATTTGGAAATACACCCTACTAGTGCAGACTTTGAATGTGTAGCTCGATTTCAAGCACAGCTAACTCCTCATATCTTCATTTCAAGAGGACAAGTTAACAAGACCTACTTTACTCACATCTCTGATGTATTTCTGTATTGCAGAGGTATTTAATATAAATGCATTTCATCACGAAAAAACAATTAGGTGAACTTTTACTTATAGAAAGTGAAAAGCTCTTTAAGCTATGGATGAAATTTTGTATGAATTTTTATGCAAACAGGGGGATCATTGCCTAGGATACCTGGAGACATAGGGTGGGGGACTGGATGGGGAGGGATTAAGAAGGATATATAGGAAACTGGAGAGTGGGAATAAGGGGGAATCATCTCAGAAGGAGATCTTTGACCTCCATGAGATATCCATTTAACTCTGGATTCTTCTGGGGGAAACATAGAATCATGGGGAACCCAAGGAAAACAATCCATGACATGGCATCAGCCTTGGATATCTACGTACATATACATTTGTTCTTGATTGTTTGACAATGATTCCCCCTCAATTGTAACTCCATATTCATCTAATAATTTAAAAAAATGTGAAAAGCTGTTGATCTTTTATAGTAATTCTTGCCCTTATGCTATCTCTGCCTCTTTGGTAGAACAACCCTTCCAGGGGTGGTTTATATCATCCTGATGCTATTTACCAAGGGTGTGGTTCTGGAGGATGTGTATTTTCACACTCAAGCTTATTCATTCTTATTCTCCATCCCTACCTATCCTAAACTTTCCCATGCAAAACTCTGTATATGTTTCTACAAAGTCCTAGTAGTTCTATGACTTTTTTTACTTCATGTTTTTAGATGCCACTCCAAAGACTAACATACAGAAAAGTTTCTCTTCCAACAATCTTACGCCTTTTACAATCAACTTTAAAAAGTGCAAAGCAAATGTTATCAGGTTACTGAAAATCTGTCATTCAGTTCATTTCAGACACCGTCCACTCCATTTACAGAAAAGAAATGTTAGTGTGGTCATAACAAAAAATTGTCTTTTAAGCAATTTCACTATTAGAAATGGAACAAGATAAGGAGATAAAAAGGACATGCATCATCCACAGAAAACATTATTAAGTGTCAATTATATAACAGGCCCTGGGATTACCAAGAGGAGTAAGGTTAAGGCAGTACGTGAGATAAGACCCTTGTAATAAAGATGCTTCTTCAACAACACAATTTCAAGGATATAAGGAGCACCAGATAAACAGATCAATGAGAACAAGGAGTTCAAAGGCAAGGGAGTCAGTAAGGTCTGGTGTCATCTCAGAAATCTTTTTACAGTGTACATTTTTGAACTTGATCTCACAAAGAAAAAGAAGTTGGAAAGAATAAAAGTCATTACAGAGAAAAGAAAAGTCACAGGTTAACGAGACCTACTTTAGTCATATCTCTGTTGTATTCCTGTATTGCAGAGGTATTTAATATAAATGCATTTCATCACAAAAAAACAATTAGGTGAACTTTTTCCTGTAGAAGGTGAAAAGCTCTTAATAGGAATTCTCACCCTTATGCTATCTCCACCTCTTTGGTAGAACAAAAAGCTACAAGAAGCTGCTACCTTTAGCCATTAGGGTTACTACCATGACACATTTTAAAAACAACGCCCTAATGACAGGACACTAGGGTATAGACACTAATATCACAAATTCTCAACACACTGTTTAAGACAAGGAAAGTTTAAGTGGAGGCACTCAGGACGTGTTTAAGATTGACACAGGAGCATGCAGACAGAGCCCTTTGTGTACGTTTGGGAAGCATCCTTACAGAGGTTCCCAGCACAAAGGAAGAGCAGGTGAGCTGGTGCCACCCTCTCAGCAAGGGTAGAGAGAGGACAAAGTAAAAGGTGAAGGTGAAATCACTGTAGGGTGCTCACCATGAGAGCAGAAGGTTAGCAGAGGAAATACAGAGGAAAAGGCAGGAAGGCAGAACCAGCAGAAGGGCATTCAAAGAACACAGAGCACTACAGGGAAGCCAAGGAGCCAAACAACTAGCAGGGGCCAATGGAGGGCCAAAATCTCAAAGATCACAGAGACCAAAGAGGTAGTAATATAGTCCACAGATTAGGAAGAAAGGAGAGTCACCCTCCCTCAACATGTGAAAACACAAAAGAATTCTTAGATTCTAAAGAGGAGCAGGGAAGTAAGAGAGAAAGGGAAGTTGCACATTTATTCCTTGACAGGCATTTGCAGAGCACAAGAGACCAGGAGTTCCAATGCCAGGGCATGCTACCAAAGGGGCTTAGATGAGGGACATGGAAACACCCAGAGAGACACATGAACTGATCTGCTCATAAGAAAGTAAAAACAAAGGAAGAGGGAGTGTGGAGTTAGAGTGGAATTCTGTAAAACACTGCTTTAAAATGAACATTACAGCAGCTGATAATTCACAATTTTAAAAGGAACGATCCAACTGAGGTTGACTAAGTAAACCTAACCGGGGTCACAGGCGTTGGATTTGCCTATAATATTAGGAGCTTCTGCACCAATTCTGGGGAAGGGAAGTAGGAGTAGGTTTAAATGAATAGGATGGGGGATTCTTCAAGATGGCTATCTGAAGACAAAAGGCTTCCCCTGCACCTCGGCAACTGATCAGGATATCTCCAGCTTCTCACCAGTATTTTGAGGTGCATTTGGGGGATTAGCATTGTGAATCACCAGTCCTAATCTTAGCAGTGGATTTGAGGAAGAGAGACTTAGGAGCGACTTAGGAGGCTTTTTGTTCTGTTCCCTCTCGGCTGAGAAGCGGCGCTGCCGAGGCTGCAGCAGCGGCCGCCCACAGGCCGGCATTTGCACTCTCTTCCTACATTCCCCCCTGCCTGAGTCACATCGGCACAGAAAAACCCGCACAACTTTAAAGACAGCGTTCTGGCGAGGGCCCTTCCCGGACCTGCGCTCTGTCTGGTGGCAGGATCACTGACTGGAAGTAGCGTTCATATAAGCACAGAGCAGCGGTTTGAGCAGAATAGGTGGTGTGGGAACCGAGCAAGCGTCCGTCTTTTATCCCGCTTGTTAGTTACAACACTCCCAGCCCGCCCGATCAGGAAAGACCTCTTTGGGATTGCAAAGCAAGCTCTAAACACTCAGTCTGGAGGCACCAGAGATCACAGGTGGAAATGGGACCAGAAGGCTTGGCTGAAGCCCTGAAGAAGGTGTGGGAGCAGCAAGGGATGGGGAGAATACATCTTTAAAACCACAGTCCCTGTCCTGGACCTGCCTCTCCGGGTCTGCAAAACAGGATCGTAAAACTGTGCCTGGAACCAGCAGCTGATCCCAGGCTGACTCAGCAGACGGTGGGGTCCAGGGCCTGAATTCTTCACTCATAAGGGATCTGGGGCTGAGGAGTAACAGGGTTCAAGGCTCTTTCCTTCCACCATATACAGAAGGTCTTTCACAGCTCGGAACAGCTGACCCCCACCTCTGGGATCACATAAGTAATTTTCGACAACTACCTGCAGATTGAGCTCTGATAACAATATCTTCTGACTTTCAGATCCCCTGAATCCAGCTTCAAAAAAAAGTTAAAAGTGGTCATAATCAGCCAGAAACAGAAGATCCATTCCCTGAAAGGACCAGAGACACTCATAATATCGATACTTCCAGGGTTTTCCTATTAAGTATTTTTTCCTCCCCCCCACTTTTTTTTTTTATTTTGACTTCATTTTCTAGGTGTGTACCAAGGCGATATATGGTGGAGTTTACTGGTTCTCCAATATATAAAAATGCTCGTGGTTTTTACTTTTCTGTTACAATAACGTCAAAGAGCAGTTAACCCCTACTCGTCCTTTTTTTTTTTATTTCTAATTTTTTTCCCTTTTCTTTTTCCTCTCTCCTGTTAGAGGGAAAATTAACAATAGTAGTTCTTAGTTTGGTAGCCTGTTTTTAAGGTTTCTTTCTCTTTTCCTTTTTTTCCTATTTAGCATATCTCTGACTCACTCTTACCCATCCGTCCTAGTCCTGTTCTCATTCTTGAGAAGAGGGACTCTTGTCAGTGCATGAAGTAATTGAAATATTTTATGCCTGAAAAGCATAATTCTCAGGGAACACTTCTTCCCTTAAATGTTAACAATAACCCAAATCTTGCCAATAACCCTTTTACCCTTCCTATATTAGTCCACAGCTATCCTAGCTTCCCGTTGGATCTGTACCTTCTTTTGTATTTCTTTCCTGCTTTATTTCAAAGTTAGTAAATTTTTTCTGTTCAATTTCCTTTTCTCTTCAAATGTGTTCCCCTTAGCATTGTCTTGTTCTTTCTACAGCAAATTCTTTAACTCCTCCACTTTCTCACTGTACAAAATTGGTATACATAAACTTCACTCTTAATTTCACCGCATTACCCCCACTTCTGACTCCAAATTAGTTAACTCACTTCAACCCCCCATTATTAAGACTGTGTAAATATTACTGCAGTAATTGTTAATCTGAGTAACATGTATTTCTTCCTGAATTCTGTCTTATGAAATAGTAATTTTCTAGTATCACCAAAAGTATTATTACTTACACTAGTTGCATAGGCCAAATTCGATAGTCCATTATAGTGGATGCTAAATAACTAATTTACTACTGTTCATTGTAAGTTTTGGTTGTACATATTGTTAATTTGCTACTAGCGCATGAGGTGTTGGAATTCTGTAAGGGTAACAAATACTTCAGAGTAAAAGGGGTTGTCTTTTGAAATCAACTCTCCTGACAAAACCCCATTTTAAATAAGGATTGGGACGGTTCTCCCAACCCAACAGCTTACTCCTTAAGGCAGAAGACAGGAAAAAGAACCACAGAACCTGTATTGCTCCCACAAAAGGTTCACCTGGTAAATAAGAGAGAAGAATCTCTTTAAGCATGAGAAATCAAACTCCAAGAGGTTCGCAACAATCCGAAAACTCCCCTGATAAGGGGGCTGTGGCCAGGGACCGGGATGAAAATCTAGAACAATGTATCAATGAGCTGACAACAAAAAGGATCATCGACTTAAAAGAAGATAATGAAGGGAATAACAGAGAAAATCCAAGATTTGAAAGACTCGATTATTACAGTAATAGATTCTCTCAAAAAGGAAGTTACAGACCTCAAATCCGTAGTCAATGACATGAAAGGGACCATTCAAGAATTTAATAATAGAATAACTTCAGTAGAAAAGAGAACCTCTGCCAATGAAGAAAGAACCTCCGAAAATGAAGACAGGTTGACCAAGCTAGAGCTCACAGACATCAAAAAGGAAAAAAAATTAAATGACCATGACCAGTATTTCAAGAATGTCTGGGATGAAATGAAGAGAAACAATCTGAGAATAATTGGAATACAGGAAGAAAATGAGACACACACCAATGGGATGAGGAATATTCTCAAAGAGATCGTGAAAGAAAATTTCTCCCACATAAAAGTAGAATCTGACATGCTCAACCAGGAAGCTTACAGGACACCCAATAGGCCTAATCAAAAGAGAAATTCACCTAGACACATCATATTCAAAATGTACAACAGAGATACCAAAGAAACTATATTAAAAGCAGCAAGGGAGAAACGCCAAATCACATTCAGAGGCAAGCCAGTAAGAATTGCATGTGACTTTTCAACCCAGACACTGGAAGCAAGAAGGTCTTGGAATAATATCTTTCAACATCTAAATGAACAAAACATGCAGCCTAGAATTCTATACCCAGCAAAGCTCAGCTTCAAATTTGATGGAGAAATAAAAACTTTCCATGATAAAACAAAATTGGCAGAATCTGTCAATAGAAAACCTGCCCTACAAACAATTCTCAAGAAAATACTTCAGACAGAAGAACAAGCACTTGATACCCATAATCCACAAACTGAAGAAATTCAGTGAAG
>PVKS010020266.1:0-37104 GCA_004027875.1 Aplodontia rufa | reverse complement strand
AGGTTGGAACTAGACCCTGGCCATTCAGAAAGGTGGTCTATTGTCATGTGTTAAATCCAAATAAGGTGTAATGTTATACAGCCTAATACTTTTTTAGAGATATTGTGGGTAAGGGAAGGGAGGGATAAGGGTGGGAAATTGGGGGGGGGGCACTCCTGGGGGTAAATCTAGTATCCAGAAACTATACACATTTTATATTATTGTGTTAAAAATTTATATGGTTGTTCAAAATTAAAATAAGAGGAACATATGGGAATAAAAGATGCCTTGCTATGCAGATAAAGTCTCTCAGGAAATAAAAGTTGTTAGGAGCAGCCCTCTTCCTAATAACTGTACTTTTTACTAATGTAGATTTCCTTTAAGGATGTAAATTTCTTTTTTTACAAAAGGACAGCTTTTCGGAGCATTAGTGCGTCAGCAGTTTGTCAGAACAACCAGGTCAAAAGATGCCAAAGACCTTTATTTGGGGACATCCTATTCTGGTCTCTTACAGTTTTGGGGTGGTGGGTCCTGAAGCCCCAACACTACCCACGCCTGGTCTTGGTTCATTCAACACCTGAGCTACTATGTGGCTCCACTGTGCGGAAGATGGGAAATAACCACACAGTCAACCAGTTATGGTCCCTGCTGTCAAGGACCTTGGTGTACCAGTTAAAGAAAAAAAATACAAACTGCAAACCCTGAAAGGAACTACAAAAAAAGGACTGCAAGTGCTTCCAGTCTTATAGCCTAAGAGAGTTCTTAGTAAATAGTTTTGGAATAATAATTTCAACAACAATAAAACGGAAGCTAATGCGTTGAGGAGTGTCCCGGCCGAGGACAGGGATTGAGACGTGGGGCGTGACCCGCTTTAAGGAGCTTTGGTCTTTAAAGCGGTTTTAGGGAGCGCAGGCCACGATCAGCTGGACCTGGGCACAGAGCAGGCCCACCAGGGTGAGCCCCAGCGTCCCCCGGGGCTGGCCGGGGACCGCAGACTGCGCGGAGCAGGACTCGGTAGGGCTGCGGGCGGGGGCTGCGGGCGAGGCGGTCGCTGCGGTCGCTGCGGTCGCTGCGGCAGCGGCGGGGGCTGGGCCTGCGGCGCGGAGAGGCCCCCGGGGGATCCGAGGCGCCCTTGCAGCTCGCGCCGCGATCTTCCAGCCTCCGTTTGGTTCTCCGCCCGGGCAGCCAGGCCTCGCGGCCCCCGAGACCGAATCGGAACCCTCCGCTGGCCCGGCGCACAGGTGGGACGCAGCTCAGGTGGGGCGCAGCCCAGGTGGGGGCGGCTCCCCGCTAAGCCTCGGCCGCCACGCCGCCCCTGCGCGCAGCCCCCGGCGGCCGCCCCGGGTCTCAGGGGTGCGGCGGCTGCGCGGACCCAGAGACCCCGCGCGGGTGTAAGGCCGGGGGCCCGCACCGGGTGAGTTCCGGGCGCTCCTGCGGGCAGAGGCCTGGGGGCGGGCGGAGCGGAGAAGAGACGCGGCGGGGACACGGGGGACGGGGGTCCGGCGCGGCCAGGCCCTGCGACGCGCCACCCGGGCCCTGCGGCCTGCTCGCGCGCTGTAAAGGTTGTCCCTGTCCCCCGCGAAAGCAGGGAACAGAAGGGCACCGGGAAAGCAGCAGACCCGCCAGGGTCACCAGGAAGGAGCAAGTCCGCCTCCCCGTAGGCGCGAGCAGAGCCTGGATCCCACTGCAGCAGCTCGGCTTCCTTCTCCCAGTAACGCACCCCGCGCTGCCCGCGTGGCTTCACTGCGTCTCCGCGTCCTATTGGCTGCGCTCTGCGTTGCCCTGGGCACGGTTGACCGCCGCAGGCACCCCGGAGCCTGCAGGGGCTCGGACAGCCGGCGCCGCGCCTTAGGAGTCAGCCCCTCCCTGGCGGTGAACCCACAGGTGTTCCCAGCTTTACCTGGAGGGGGAAGAACCAAACCCGGGGAGCACTGCTCCGTCGGGGTTTAGAGTGCTTACAATGAATCCGTTCTAAAGGCTTATATTCCACGCTTCGAAACGGCCTGCAGATATATACTGTCATTTTTGTTCTTCCAGTTAATAGCATTCGCATACCTGGCTCGAGGAACCCCTCCACTTTGCTGGAGGGCAACAATATTTGAAAGTGCCACCTTGGCTTTAGTTGCTGGCCTTACCTGGAACTTTTGCTGGGAAAACAATCATGAGCTTCTTAGTAGTTTTTAAACTGTTGTAAACCGCTTGGATGAGTCAAATACAGTTATACCTAAATTAAGGAAAAATTCAGGCTGGAGTTTCTGAACAGTGGAAACGTTTTAAGGCATGGGTGTGGGGTTGCAAGGGAAGGGATTTTCCAAGAATGTGATGATGGGTAAGTGACAAGATACTCATGAAGTTTCAAATGAGTACTGTTACCCCCATCAGTAAAAATAAGTGGAACCCGCTTTTGTGTCTTTTTCATTTTAAAATCTCTCAAACATAGAAGGTTTGAAAAGATAGCACTGAGTTTGATCATGTAATCTTGAACATTTAATGTATAAAAAATTTTAAATCGACAGTGGATTAATCCCTTTCTCCCAAGCTTTTTTTTTTTTTTTTTTTTTAAAGAAAGAGGGGAGAGAGAGAAGGCGAAGCAATCTTTATTTAGTTTTTCATGTGGTTTTCATTCCTCAGACAATTCCTTGCGTACTTGGTGCTGGGGTTGGAGCTCCAGTCCTCCCATTTGCCAGGCAAGCGCCATAACCTCTGAGCCTCTGAGCCACCGCTCCAGCCCCATCTCTCAAGTTTTAAACCAAAGCCATCAGGACCCTTTGCCTATATCGGCAGGAGAGCTAGGTTTTGTGTGCATTTTTTAACTTCACTACACAATTCCCCAAATTAAAATGTGCGATCTCAGTTTTTGTATTTTTAATTTGTGGACATATATACTCACATACATGTATGTATATAAACACATGTGCGTATGTGTATAGATACATATACAGATTTACCACTTTTAAGTGTAAATACAGTCACAATGTTGTGCAACCAAGGTCACGATTTCCAAAACCTTTTCAACACTTTACGCACAATCACTGTAATAAAGCCACAACTTCCTTTGCTCCTTCCCCCAGTCCCTGGTCACTTCTAGTCTACTTTCTCTCTCTCTCAATTTGCCTCTTCTAGGTATTTCATGTAATACAGTATTTGTTCTTTTTTCTGGCATATTTCATTTAACATAATTTTTTAAGTTCATCCATGTCGTAGTATATATCAGAATTTCTTTTTTTTTTTTTTTTGGCTGAATAATACTCCTTTGGATGTCTATGCTACATTTAGTTTCTCCACTCTTACCTTGGAAACTTGGGTTTCCATCTTTGGGGTATTGGAATAATGCTAAAAAGAACCCTGGTGTACAAGTATCTGAGTGTCTGCTTTCGTACTTTCAAGTACCCACCTAGGAATAGAATTGTTAGGTCCTGGTAATTCTGAGTTTAGCTTTTTAAGGAGCCGTTGTACAGTTTTCCATGGCTGATGTGCCATTTTACATTCCTACCACAGGTTGCAGTTTCTCCACATCTTCACCAGCACTCCTTCTTTTCCGTTTTTTGATTGTTGCCATCTTAGCGGGGGTGAAGTTGTATCTTACTGTGGTGTTGATTTGCATTTCTCTCTTGATTGATGGTGTTTATCATCTGTTCTTGTGTGTATTTGACCATATGTATGTCTTAGAAAAAAATATCTATTCAATTTCTTTGCCCATTTTAAAATATAGTTATCTGGTTTATTTCTGAGTTGTAGGCATTCTTTATATATTCTGGATATTATACCTTTATCAGATACATGATTTCCAAACATTTTTCTCTCATTCTGTAGGTTATCTTCTCACTGTCTTGATAATGTCCTTGGATGCATGAAATTTTTAAATCATGAAATTTTTAAATTTTGGTGAAATCCAATTTATTTTTTTCCTTATTTTTTATTAATTTATTAATTTTTTTTGCTGTGTTCTGGTGTCATATTTAAGAATCCATTGCCAAATCTACAATTGTGAAGATATTACGCTGTTTTCTTCTGACAGCTTTGTGGTTTTAGTTCTTAGGTTTGGGTCATTGATCCACTTTGAGATAACTTTTGTATGTGGTATGAGGTAGGAGTCCTCATTCCTTTGTGAATAGAAATCCAGTTGTCCCTATTCCATCTGTTAAGGAGATTATTCTTTCCTTACTAAATACAGTTGGCTTCATTGTCAAAAATCAATTGACCACAGATATATGTGTTTATATATCTGTCTGAACTCTCAATTCTGTCCCATTGGTCTGTGTGTGTTTGTACACCAGCACCACGTTGTTTCTATTACTATAGCTTTATAGTAAGTTTCAAAATTGAAAGGGCACCAAATTATTATGTAGACTCAACACTAATTAAAATGAATAAATTCTTCAAGGACAGAGGTATATTCTTCCAATTGCTGACAGCACCTAGTACAAGGTCTTTTGATAGTGGGCCCAAATAAATATTTGGTAAGTTGAAAAACTGAAGACTGGACACAGCAAAAGCTTTCCTATGGTAAATGTGCACTTCCCCACAGCAAAATAGAATATAATTGCAAACCATCACAACCGGAGAACTTTTTAAAGCATGTATGTGACTTGGAGTGCACACTTAGGGAGCATCTGTTTGTTGAATGAGTGGATTATGCTTGCTCAGACTGATGTTGCTTTGTGTAGACCATCCAGATAAGGCAACAATTACGGAGGAAACAAGTGACTTTTTTGTGGGGATATTCTCAGATGAAAATCAGTAGATGGCCCTGGGTATTTTAAAGCCTGGTTATAGACTCATCTCTGTTCTGTAGAGTCTGCTGAGGTTTTAGATCAATCATTCTTGTTCACATTCACTTTCTTTCAGACCTTTAGCCTAAATCTCAATTTTAAATTTGCCTAAAAGGCTCACAGATGTGCATAAGGTGATTTTTAATTATTTTCTCTGATATATAAAAATCTAAGAAAATCTCTCTTTATTTATAACTATTAAGAATGCATATTGCTGGGTGTGGTGGTACACATCTGTAATCCCAACTACTCGGGAGTCTGAGACAGGAGGATCACAAGTTCAAGGCTAGCCTCAACAACTTAGCAACTTAGAGAGACACTGCCACAAAATGAAAAATAAAAAGGGTTGGTTGGGGATGTTGCTCTGTGATTAAGATCCCCTGCGTTCAATCCACAGTACCAAAAAAAAAAAAAAAGTACATTCTGTTGGGCATGGTGTTGCACACCTGTAATCCCAGCTGCTTGGGAGGCTGAGGTAGGAGGATCTGAATTTTGAGATCCTATCTTTAAAAAGGGAAGCTAGGGATGTTGCCCAGGGACAGAGCCCTGAGTGCAAGGCCCCAGGTTCAATTGCTAGCACTCCCCACCCCAACCCAAAAGAAAAGAGTATTTTCTACATATGTTCCCCTTCTTCTTAGCCAGGAGAGCAATTCCAATTAAATTTTACAGTGCTAAGATAGAAATGGAATATGTAAAGTGCGTGAGTTCACAAAACTAGTGAAAGTTCTGGGATAAGAGAGAATCTCAAAAGCAGGAAGCACAGTTAATTTTGGACATTTTTCTTACACATTACATGAGATGTATTGATGGAGATTTCTCTTTAAGATGGAATCGTGTGCACATTTCTCTTTATTCTCAGTGCATTATTGGGACCCTCCGCAGACTTGTTAGAAAGTTGCATAGATAAGTGCCTAGGTCTAACAGTGGTAGGGGCATTTAGGGGGGTGACTTGTTGCCTTGTCTTCCACATAATGACAGAAAGAGGCTGGACTAGGTGATGTCATTGTCTTTTATTTTTGTTTCCAGTGCTGAAAATGTATGACGCTCATATTTTAGTTATGGCTGTTATAAGATAGCACTCACTTTAATTTTTGCATAGAAAGCAATTTTTTCCAGTTAATCTCTGTCTTTGAAAAGATAGAAAATTTGTAGCCTTTTATAAGCCAAATATGCTACTAAAGTTCCCAGAAATGGGGCTGGAGCAGTGGCTCAGCGGTTTCAGTGCTTGCCTGGCATGCGGGAGGACGCGGGTTCAAACCCCAGCACCACATACACAACGAAATGTTGGAGCAACAAAAGCCACATGAGAAACTAAATAAGATTGATTCTCTCTTAAAAAAAATGTTT
This sequence comes from Aplodontia rufa, assembly GCA_004027875.1. NCBI lineage: Eukaryota > Metazoa > Chordata > Mammalia > Rodentia > Aplodontiidae > Aplodontia > Aplodontia rufa. Next base: position 31,006 of record PVKS010020266.1, on the reverse strand, counting down.
CCAGGAATAATTATTTAAAAGTTTTATAGTTGTTATTATTTTTAAAAAGATTTTTAGGTATTTTATTTAAACAAATGGATAACATGGACCAAGAGAATGAAATGCTACTAACTTTGCATTAAAGCAGTCTTCTTCTTAACCAGGTCTTCAGAAAAACAAGCACGGAATTATACAGTTTTGTATTGATTTGTGAATTTGTGTTTAAGAAGAAACATCGATTTTAATAATCACAATTTTAGGTATTGTATCGCTTCAAATTGGTCAGCTAATTGCTTCAGCACTTACCCTGACCGCTGTCTATAGCTCTCTCCTAATTACAGTGTACACCATTAATTATTGGAGAATAAAAATCACTTTTAGGTAGTACACGAACAATTGCTGAATGTATGAATGAAAATTAATAGTTTAGGGAAATGTTTTAAAAATAAAAATGTGTTCCTGGTTTCTAATTTGCTGTGTTGTCATTTATAATTCTGTGTGAAAAGTATTATAGTTAAGACGGTTCATGCTACGATTTATTGTGACTTAGTAATATTTGAGGTTCTTGTAATAGAAAACAGGGCAATTCCTTCAGGTTTCAATGCCATGCTACTGAACTTTCTAGAATCTCTAAAGTTGTAGATAAAAATTTGAATGACCTTCCTAAATCTTCCTAAATCTGTGACTTACAGAGAAGTCTTATTCAAGGTTTACGTTACGCTGTTTGGCTTGTTCTATTGCTTTGTATTCTGTTGGTTTTTACAGCTGCAGTAGTTGCAGGATACCCTCCAGTTTCATAGAGTATGTCCTAGGGCTTCTTGAGACTAGGAAAATTCTTTTGGGGGCCTGGATTCATTCTGCTGCACCTGGAAAAAAAAAGATAAAGACTGGAAAAATTCACAAATCTGTATAGTACTAAAGTAAATACGTAAACAAATAAATGGATCCTAATTTTCATTCTAAAATGCTTAGCTTTTCTTTGCCAGTTGCCCATTGGAAAAGTTTTAATGGATGCCAGTTTCTTCTTTAACATCTTTTCAACCATGTGGCATCTGGCTGTACCCAGTCAGAGGATTCCCCTGGTCCCATTTTTAGCGAGGAGAGCACACTCTTGCATTTAGGAACTTATTAAGGAGAAGGCTGCCGGGCACAGTGGTGCACACCTATAATCCTAGCAGCTCAGAAGGCTGAGGCAGGAGGATCACAAGTTCAAAGCCAGCCCCAGCAACTTAGCGAGGCCCTGTCTCAAAAAATAAAAGGGGCTGAGGTTGTGGTTCAGTGGTTAAGGACCCCTCAATTAAATCCCCAGTATGAAAAGAAAAAAAAAACAGAGAGAGAGAGAAAGAGAAGGTAGATCTTAGGAGCAAAAAGCTAGTTGAATTTATGCTAGTTTGGCAGGGGTGCAGCTGTTAATTCCAAATCTTGTGATGTGGAGGGTTTCCTGTGCATGTGAGTATGCGTGTGCTTTTGGTTTTAATAACAATTAGCACTGAAGTCCAGGTACTGTTTTCTTGTTTACACAGTACTGGGCTCTAGTTCTAATTTAGACCCTACACGAAGGAGTCATGGAAGTTTTGTGGAGTCATTATTGGCACTAGTAAACTAAATGGACATAAGTTAGTGGGCAAGTTCATTCTTAGAGAGCAAGCCAGTGTATCATTTGCAGCGGGGCAAAATTTTTAAATATTATATTTCAGCCTTCTAAAATAAACTATACATATTGCATCTTAAATAGATTGCCACTGTGTAACACTGATGCCTCCAGAAGAAGCCCTGTTTATCCTGGAGTTTTATGTATTCCCTGATCCACTGCCCCAAACCATTGGGGTTTCTTGTGCTTCAGTCTGAGAAACATGGGACCCAGAGGATCTGTTAGGGCTCTTGTAGCCCTGCTAGTCTATACTACTTAAAATAAACTGGAATTTATTCTTTAGTCTTAAGAAATTATACTTTTAAGAAATTATAAGTCCACAAGAGGGAAATATATGATTGGTTGAGTCGCATGATTTGATTTCTTTCTCTAAAAATGAAGATTGCAGGTCTATTGTATGGAAAAACTGTTTCATGAGAAACTGCATGCAATTTAAGAAATGGATTACAGAGTTAGCAAAGCCCTTTGTAGATGTCATCTTTGTTGCTCTCAATCTTTCTTTGCTGCAATTCTGCTTTTTTCTTTCCTGGCTGCTAATTGGATTAAAGACTGTTTTGCCAACCATGGCATCTGGAGATGACAGTCCTATCTTTGAAGATGATGAAAGGTAAACGTCTTGCATTGCAATAAAACTAGCCTTTGAAAGTTTTGAGATTGTTAGGATAATTCAGAAGAGTTATTTATCCAAGCACTCTGTTAAGGACACATTTTGTGACATTGCAGAATGCATGGTTCCACTTCATGATTTAGAGCAAGGGTAGTGATACCTAAATGGAGGTGGCCACCACTATCGTGGCTTGTTGTGAGGTCTCTCAGCACAGCTCTTGGCAACCACTTCAAAATGATAGTCCATCTAATGCCCATGATTTGAAGCACACAAAGGAGATTACAGTGAACGAAAAGGGAGATGTAAAGAACAGACCCCAAAGCCATAGTCCTAGTTTAAATCCGAAGTCTCTTCTATTCAAGTCAGGCATGGCATGGTGGCATGTGCCTGTAGTCCCAGCCACTTGGAAGGCTGAGTCTGGAGGCTCACTTGAGCTTAGGAGTTCAAGACCAGCCTGGACAACATAGTGAGACCTTGTCTCAAACAAACAAAACCAAACCAAAAACCCTGTCTCTGCTGTTTGATGTCATTGTGACCTTAGGCAAGCCCCTGGTCTGCATCTTATCTGTAAAGTAAGGGTACTAGCTGTGCCCATCTCATGAAGAGTTCAATGAGTTAATATATGTAAAGCTCAGAACAGGACTGGCACACAGTAAGCTCTTAACGCTGCAGATATCTGTGATCATTATTACTGTAGAAAATGGTATTTCAAAGCTCATCATCTATTTCAATATCAAAATAGGAATTTTATGTCATTCACATATATATTAAAATATCAATATAAAATATGCATTTAATTGTGCCAGAAATTTTTGACAAACCAGAATCCTTTATTTTTTAAAATTTCTTACAATAATGCCAAGAATTACTGTTTTAATGGCATTTTTCGTATTATTTTTATTGCCAGTATGGAATATTTCTTCCATGACTACTTTTTTCCCCCACAGTCCTTATTGATAATATGAATTCCTAGTCATTAGTTATCAAAAGTCCTAGTTTTTAGTTATGAAAAGTTTAGAGAGTTCTTGATTTATAGTGATCAGATTTAAAACACAAGCAATTACATATTCTGCTTTGTTCATTGGTAAGAAGTGGAGACTTTTTACCAACCTTTCCACATGTAGTCTTGCCTAGAACACTATGCAGGATAAACTGATAAATTCTTAATCCTATTAGTGTTCAGGTGACTTTGTTTGGAATTATCAGACTACATACCCATACATAGTAGTCATCTCTGAATGGAAGAGTGAGTAAGAGGGAGAAAATAGCTGCATGTTCTGTGAGTAGGATTTCTCAGGAAACATCACTTAATATTTTATAATTTTAGGATTTCTAAGAATCTGAGGTTTTCATCTTAGAGGAATTAATTATTTATTCTATTGCTAGTTTTTGCCCATTATAATGGCTTTGTTTTATTCCTTTAGTCCTCCTTATAGCCTGGAAAAAATGACAGACCTTGTAGCTGTTTGGGAGGTTGCTTTAAGTGATGGAGTCCACAAGATTGAGTTTGAACATGGAACCACGTCTGGCAAACGAGTGGTCTACGTAGATGGGAAGGTAGGGGAAAAAGTCACTTTGTAAAATGTGGTTACAGAGAAGCTTGATTTAGTTAATGTAGCTTCTTCATGTGAGGAAACTTTATGTTTTGGGCCTCTATCATTTTGCTGTACAGAGCAAACTAATAATAGTTATAGAATTTATAGAATACAGTATTTAATATATAAACTTAAAATGCCTTAATTCCTAAAACCTTGGCATTTTAAGTTCATAAAAGGATATCTAAATAACATTGCCATGTGAACACTGAAATTTCACATTATTTCTAAAATTAAATATTGTTTTCTTCCATTTATATGTTTGTTTTGCTTTTTGTTTTTGTTTGTTTTTTTACCTAGGAAGAGATAAGAAAAGAATGGATGTTCAAATTAGTGGGCAAAGAAACTTTCTGTGTTGGAGCTGCAAAGACAAAAGCAACCATAAATATAGATGCTGTCAGTGGTTTTGCTTATGAATATACTCTGGAAATTAACGGGAAAAGTCTCAAGAAGTACATGGAGAACAGATCTAAAACTACCAATACATGGGTGTTGCACTTGGATGGCGAGGACCTGAGAGTTGTTTTAGGTAAGTTAGTGCCATTTTTGCAGAGTTTGTTCAATTTTTATGATGGCTGTTTAGCTCCCCTAAACTATGTACTCCTTTGTGGGGGCTTCAAATAAGAGAATGTAAGTGCAAATATATATCTAATGTGCCCTATGCACATGGAAATTCACTTGATTCACTGTTTTGTATGTAGGATAATTTGCAGCCAGATTTTAATAGGAATGGATTTTAGGGTTATAAACTCAGGTTTTGAATAAGTAATTGGGGTGAGGGCACAGCTCAGTAGTAGAGCTCTTGTTTAGCATTCACAGGCCCTGGGTTTCCTGGGCATGGTGGCACATGCCTGTAATCCACCTACTCAGGAGTCTGAGGGTCTCAAGTTCCAGGCCCAATTTAGTGAGATCCTGTCTTGGAATAAAAAGTTAAAAGGGCTGGGGATATAGCTCAGTGGTAAAGCACCTCTAGGTTCAAGCCCAAGTATCAAAAAAAGAAAATAAAATTTTTTTTCATCAGACAGTATTTATTATTTTTTTGTTAGATGGACATAGAGTTACAATTGAGGGGGAAACATTATCAAACATTTAAGAACCAATGTATATATACTTAGTTATCCAGAGCTAATGCCATGTCATGGATGCCCAGCTTGGGTTCCCCATGTAAGAAAATAAATTTTAAAAGAAAATAAATAATACTGCCATAGACATTTGTTATTATCTGGTATTTCTCTTTGTAAATATGTCTTAAAGCAGTTAGAAATTTATGATTAATCAGTAATGCAGTTTTCTGGAGGTAACAAGTACAGGACTGTGTTAGACCAAAGTTGTCAAAGTGTAGCTAAGGTAGATTTTTTAAAAAAATAACTTTCTAGCTGGACATGGTGGCACACATCTGTAATCCCAGCAACTCAGGAGGCTGAAATAGGAGGATTGCAAGTTCAAAGCCAGTCTCAGCAACTTAGTGAGACCCTGTCTCAAAATAAAATATAAAAAGGGCTAGGGATGTGGCTCAGTGGTTAAGTGCCCCTGGGTTCAATCCTTGGTACCAAAAATAAATAAGTAAGTAAATAAGTAAAATAAAATACACAGTAACTTTCTTCTGGTTACTCCTAATATTTCCTGTATTTCATATTGCTAAGACTGTTTGGTTCATCTCATTAATTCACTGATTCATGTGTTTAGAAACTGTGGCTCAATAGTTTCTGCGCTTGCCTGGCAAGCATGAGGACCCAGGTTCAAACCCCAGCACCATGTACACAACTAAGTGTTGGAGCAACGAAGGCCATGTGAAAAACTAAATAAAGTTGTTTCTCTCTTTCTCTGTCTCTCTCACTGTCCCTCTCTCTTAATAAATAAATAAATAAATAAATACCTATTAAATGCCAGGCAGTGAGGATGCACAGATGAAAAGACCTTATCCATGATCTAGTCAGATGCTAGCAAATATTTTTTCTTAAGTGAAAAATATTTAAGTAATAAATATGTAAGAACTTATGAAAGCCTTGTGCCAGTGTCTACTATTCTTATTGTTTTAAATGAGAAGTTTTATGTCAGTCTGAGTCTCATTATTATTTCTTTTTTATGGAGCTTTTAGGAGCTCATCTTATCCATTATCTTTCCAAACGTCGCAGGGATATGTTTAGGAATGTAGTGACGCAGTCCACAATAAAGTTTTAGAACCGTTGTATCTCATTACTTGCTAATGGGAATTGTAGTTTTGGAAGGACTGAAATTGGCGTCAACACATTTAAACATATGGGCTATTACAGACAATGAAATCAAGCCTTTAAATTTGAGGCACTTAACCAGCTACCATGCCAACGTTATTACACAATTGATATTTACTTTTCATAGTGGGGATGGAGACTGAGCTGTGCCTAGCTTAGTTAGGTCTCTTAAACTCCCAGGGGCCTCATTTGCCCACTTGGGAATTCTCACGGGCCTTTAGAAATCTTTCTCCTTCCACTGCTTGTCTGCTTTTACTCCTGTCTACATATTTGCAATCCCTTACGATGGTCCTGGAGGGGAGACATGGTTCAACCCAAACTTGTCAATTTCACTTGGCTGAAAGGGACCTAGTAAGAAAAGAAGGCCACGGTTGATTTGAGGTGAAAGCAAATTTGCCTAGGGTATTTGTATTGCTTGAGTTTCCACTTTAAATTCCACCAAATCTTAGAGTTTTCTGAATAAGGCCTACATTTTACAGTTAGTGGTGAAGAATGCAGGCTCGGGATCAGAGCTGTGTTGTGGGAAAAATTACTCAACTCTGAGCTTGGTTTCCTCATCTGCAAAATGGGGATAATAGTATCTCCCTCCCAGAGTGTGGGCGAGGTTGCCTTGCAGTAGTATACATATAGTCATAAAATATTTAGCAGTGTTTCTCACATAGTGAATTCTTTTAAAATATTATTTGTAATTGTTTTTGTTACAAAGAACAGCCTTACATAGGATTGGGGTTAAAAGTTATACACATATTTTGTGTGTGTATATATGATATATGTGTGTGTATATATAGATATGTTTCAAATAACAATATCATATGACTTTCTAAATTTTATATTGTTAGAATAAGACCAGAAAAAGCTTTTTATTTTTATTTTTTTTAAATCAGGGCTGAGGACTGAACTTGGGACCTCGCGCATGCTAGGCAAGCGCTCTGCCACTGAGCTAAATCCCCAACCCCCAGAAAAAGCTTTTAATAACAAAAATATTTTGTTTTCCTGAGGCCATATTCCATGCCAAATACAAAGCTAGTCACTTTGCATAAATTATCCCTAGCCCTTAGTATTCCTAGACTGTAGGAGAAGTGGTATCATGTTCATTAATCCACAGGCATATTGAGGCTCCCAGTGGTGGACTTGACCCAGGGTCCTGCTAGCAAACGGTGAGGCTGGGGTACCTCAAAGGTCGTGCACGTTCATTTTCACCACCCCAAAAATGTGAGGCATCCACGGGGGCAGAAGATAGCACTGTTAGCGTTCTTAGTCCCATAGTGGCCACTCCATGAACACAACACTGGGATGGACTCCTTATCAGGAGGAAATTCTCTTCCTGTTCAGAACTTTGATTTCTCTGAAAGCATGGATACCACTTACCTGCTCAGGACTCCCCTATGGAATCCCCAGCATTGGTCACAGGGCTTAGGGGCTCTGTAGGCAGGCAGAGTAGAGACCCCCAGAAGAGCATGCCACTGCACCTCCCATGATTCCTCAGGCCTGCTCCTGAGTCATAAGAGAGCTGACATTTTGTCAGATGGATTTGCACCTTAATTACTAGCATATGGTTTTAAATAGGTGTTGCGCTTATATGATTTGGAAATCAAAGTGGTGTAAAAAAGATACATTGAGATGTCTTGCTTCATCCATCCATGTTCACATCCGCCCTATTTATTCCACAAACATAGCTATTTTCTTTCTTTCTTTTCCCTGAGACACAGCCTACTGTGTCACCCAGGCCTCACTCTGGCCTCAGAAGCTTGTGCTTAGGTGATCCTCCTGCCTCAGCCTCCCAAGGCTAGCCTTTTTAAATAGTGTGGCCTTTTAGTGTTTCTTTATTCAGAGTCTCGGAAATATAAATATTTCATTAGCTCAGTACATGAAAACATCTTGCTTTATTCACTTGGTACAGTTTGAAGATCTTGTATATTAATACATGAAGAACTTTTTATTATTTTTGCATGGCCGCAGAGTAAACTTCAACAGTAAATATTTAATTCATTCCCAACTGATAGAACCTTGGCTGCTCTTAATCTATTGCTGTTAGCAATCTGCGTCTAGGAACACAGTGTGCATCTTATTTTAGTAGAAATTCTAAAAGTGGGAAGTAGGCTTTCGGAGTCAAAGGATAATTGCATTTGTCACCCTAATAGATTTGCACCTAGCTGCCCACTGTGGTACCAATGCCCCCTCAAGTTCTCCAGCAGAGCACATTGCCAGCCCTGGATTTTTCTCTTTTTTTGACTAAACTGGCATTTTAGTGTTGTCTTTGTTTACCCTTTTCATTGCTCCATCACTTAGTTGTGTACGTGGTGCTAGAGCCTGAACCTGGGTCCTTGCACATGCCACCGCAACTGCTGAGCCACCGCTCCAGCTCCTATTGTTACTACTACTACTACTACTACTATGACTACTACTACTTCTTCTTCTTCTTCTTCTTCTTCTTCTTCTTCTTCTTCTTCTTCTTCTTCTTCTTCTTCTTCTTCTTCTTCTTCTTCTTTTTCTTCTTTTTCTTCTTCTTCTTCTTTTTAATAAAGAGGGAAGGACAGTGAGTGAGAGAATCAATTTGAGTTTTTCACATGACTTTCGTTGCTCTGACACTTAGTTGTGTACATGGGTGCTGGGGTTTGAACCCATGTACTTCTGCATGCCAAGCAAGCGCCTTAACCATCGAGCCACCGCTCCAGCCTGTTGCTTCTTGTTGTGTCCTTTGCCTCCAGTTTCTTTGGGTTGCTGGCCATTTTCTCCGTTATTTCTAGCGGTCTTTATGTTAATGAGATTGGCCCTTTTTGAGTGGTGTTTCAAATATTTTCAGCAGTTTTTCGTCGACTGTGTGACTTTGCTTATGTGCGTCCATGGTGGTCTCAGTCATGCAGAAGTTTCACTTTTATGCATTCAGTGTTACTCCATTTGTCCTGTGGCTTCTGGATCAGCAGTGTCCCTCACAGGCGTGCTGGTAGGCTGTTAAGAGCTGAGTGCAGGCCCTCTGAGCAGGCGCACTGAGTAAATGCCAGTTTCTGCCCCCGCTGTGGCTCAGTGTAGCGCTGCCCCCTCGGCCTTGTGTTGGGGCTCACTGGGTTTCTGTCTAGCTGTGACTGCAGAGTCCTCCCCCTCAGGCTGCCTTTAGGGCAACCCATACCTGTGTCTCCTGGTCCCTTTTGCCTTTCCATCCAGCCTATCTCATAAGCCTTTCTCCTCTCTAAGCGAGGTGCCCATCTTAGTGAATGAGAGCAAAGAAGCCCCTTTAGATCATGCTCCTGGAGTGGAGAAGACCCTTTAGATCATGCTCCTGGAGCGGAGAAGCCCCTTTAGATCATGCTCCTGGAGCGGAGGCACTGTCACAGTCACACTCTTGATGGCCCAGGCAGAATGCGACCCCAACTCCTCCTGCACTGCAGGTCATGCTTCTTTTTCCCTCCTCTTTGGCTTTAGCTGACTGCAGTCCCCTCTCCTGCCACCTCCCAGGACACTAACACTCCCAGGGTGTCTTGGGGCCTCCCCAACCCTGAGACGAGCGCTGGCAGGTTGGCTGACTGTTGCAACAGTGTGCTGTGGTGGCCTCTGTCGCACTTTGTTCCTTCCACCCACTAGACCTTTTCTTATGATCCATTATTTTTTCCCCAAAGTGAAACCGATATAGGAATATAGATTCTTGTGCTAGCCAATGAGCACTGATCACTAGATTTCCAAGACTCGCCAACTCTCCTGCATGGGGCGTTTGTGCTTCACCTGGCTGGGTCAGTGCAGGAGGCAGCGGGTTGTCTGGTCTCTGATTGTAAAGGACGTTCCATGCGGAAAGGCCCTTGCATTTATTTGCATGCACCTTGCCTTAAAAATTATCCTTCATCATTTATTTTGCTTAACAAAACTTCATCAATTTGTATTGGTATCATGACTTTCTATTGAAAGATGTTTTATTTCATCTATGAACAAAAATAATGTTTTCAGATCTCAGGAGAGTTTCAAAGCCATGAAAAAGTATTGCATTTGAGAATGTTAATGGAACTTTAGAAGCCCAGTGCAATAACAAATATGTAAGTTACTTTATCCTTAAATGATAGAATTATAACTCTGAACCTCATGTTACTTCCACAGAAAAAGACACTATGGATGTATGGTGCAACGGTAAAAAGATGGAGACTGCGGTAAGTCGCCACGCGTGGGCCACAGCACATGCCGCTGCATTTCCTGACTCTGCAGATTTCATGACTAACCAAGGTCCTCTGGGTAAAAACAAAAACACAATTAGGTACTCAGGACTCCAGAATATTTCCCAGACAGTTCCTGGGGCAGTGAGAGTTTGGAAACCACTCAAGTTCTGAGCTGGCACCAACCTCACACCCTACCGCACCGCTCCTGGCTGAGGCTCTTTTCCTAATGCGTCGTCCTGTTCAAAAGATTCCTCCCCAAAGACTGCCGTCCTCTGTGTTTATCCATGCGAGGTAATGCTGTATCCCACTGCTTCTCAAATCTGCACGCGTAGATGTCACCTGGGATCTTGTTAAAATGAAAATTCTAGCATTTCCCTGAGTTCCCACCGTGCTGCTGGTTCCTGGATCGTACTTAGAGTGGGAGGGTTCTGCTCCCCACACCCAAAGCGCATGGTACTTTTCCAAAGGCGAGGTTGCATAAACTCTTCTTGGTATAATAAATATTGTAGTCGGCTTTTTCATCACCGTGAGCAAAGGATCTGACAAAACGATGTAGAGGAGAGGAAGTTGATTTGATGCTCACAGTTCCAGAGGTCTCAGGCCACAGACGGCCGACTCCATAGCTCTGGGTCCAAGGTGAGGCAGAGGCTGAAGGACGTGGCGGAGGAGAGCAGCTCAGGACATGGCACCAGGAACCAAAGAGCTCCGCTCACCAGGGACGAAATACAAACCCCAAAGACATGTCCCCAGTGACCTCCCTCCTCCAGCCACACCCTGCCTGCCTTTAGTCACCAGCCAGTTGATGAATCCACTGAATAAGTCACACCTCTCTTAAATAACCTTTTCCCTCTGAAAATTCTTGCATTGCCACTCATGAGCTTTAGGGTCAACTGAGATATATCTAAATCATAACACAGTAACTAGGAAAGATCTAGCATTACGTTCCCCGCTTTTACTTTTGAAGACAGTCTATTATAAATAAGTAACATGGAGTATACATTTTTCCCCTCAAAATTTAAGATTTTTAGGGATTGGCAAGAAGTTATAAAAAGGAAACATTCAATTCATGACAAATGCGAAAGCACCTGAATGCAGCCGCTAGACTTTAACCTTGCAGAGCTTGTCTTAAGCTGCTGCTTCTTATCTCCCCAGCACCGTCAGACGGCGTTGGTCTGCAGACAGAGAGAATTCTTTCTGGCCCACTGATGCCTTTTGTCGTCCTAGGGTGAGTTTGTGGATGACGGGACCGAGACGCACTTCAGTGTCGGGAGCCACAGCTGCTGCATAAAGGCCGTCAGCAGCGGGAAGCGGAAGGAGGGGATCATTCACACGCTCATCGTGGACGACAGAGAAATCCCGGAGATCCTTGGATGACTTCTTGTCAGTGGACCTTTGTCGTACGAAGTAAAGATCGGGACGTTTTAATTACTGCGGTAATTAAATGTGTTCATTGTGTACTTATCAGTACGTTTAGTCTACAATGTTTGTATTTTTTAGTTACTTGAAACTAAAAAACTAATTATGTGCAGTCATAAAAATTACAATTTTTAAAAATAACATAAAATATTTTAAAGTGGAATAGAAGATACGGACCAAAATCACCAGTGCTTTACAACAGTGACCTTTACTACAATAAACACTGTGAAATTAAATTGTTGCTGCTTGACTTGTGTTTCTAAAAATGGAGAAGTCTTGGTATAGTTTTAGCCTACGCAGACAGGTTGTCTCTTTAGCTTAAAGCTAATGATGCAATTAGTTTAACAGGTTCGTGTATGAACCTATTAAGGAAAGTTTAAATTAAGTCACATAAAAATTTAATTTAAAATGTGGGTTTTTGAATATGTTGTTGTTTAATTAGCACAATTGAGAACCAAAACAAAAGGAAAAGAAGCAAAGTTGCTTACCCTCGTCTGCCTGGAAGCATCCTTGAGCTGGGGCAAAGAGTCAGGGCCACCAGCAAGGAGCCCTCCCCACGAGAGCTCACCAGAGCAGCCACAGCAGCACAGGAAGTGCTTGGGTGTGGTGTTTCAGTACTGTGCCCTGCAGGTCTGGCAGGGCAGGATCCGGCTTAGCGGCAGAGCCTTGTGCTGGGCACTTACATCCCTGTCGCATGTCGATCCTCTGTGAGGGGAATTCTCTATTTTCCGGATTCTCCCTCTTAATATAGTCACCATTAGTTACGTGGCTATTAAGTTAATTAAAATTAAGTACAGCTAGAGGCTGGAGTGGTGGCTCAGCAGTTGGAGCACTTGCCTGGCATGCACGAGGACCCAGGTTCAAACCGCAGCACCACGTACATAGCTAAGTGTCTGAGAAACAAGGGCCAAATGAAATGTAAATAAAATTGATTCTCTCTCTCTCCCTCTCTCTTTTTTTTAAGAGAGAGGGACAGTGGGAGAGAGAGAGACAGAGACAGAGACAGAGAGACAGATCAATTTTTATTGAGTTTTTCTCATGGCTTTTGTTGCTCTGACACTTAGTTGCGTACGTGGTACTGGGGTTTGAACCTGCGTACTTGCGCATGCCAGGCAAGCAGTGACTGCTCTTACAAAAAAATAATAAGTGAAAATTTGCTTCCTCAATCACACTAGCCACGTCTCAAGCACTCGACAGTCACACGTGGCCCATGGCTCCCACTGAGCGCAGCTGCTCGCCATTTCCAGGCCCCACCACCCTGTCTCACAACGAGTCATGTAGAAGTGGCCGAGGCAGCACTTAAACCCAGGTTTTTCTGACACAAAGTCCTGCGCCTCCACTTGTATCTCCCTAGGGACATCTCCATATTTCCAAGAGATTTTGGACAGCACAAGGGCAGAACCAAGCCCTAACTCCAGGAAAGGAGAACTAAGGGGCAGGAGAGGGCTGAAGGACATGGCCCACACAGGCCTCAGCCAGGCAGTCAGCACACTTGGTGGCAGAGGGAGCGTGTGAAAAAACATTGACTACTTGCCTCCTCTAACGCTGTTTAATATCTTCAAAATTGACAGCTTAATACCTACCTTTACCAAAACTTCTATAAAATTTTTGCCAAAAAACCACAACTGCTCTTCCTGCTCCAGCTCCAGCTTTGCTTCACTGCCCCTAGACCAGGAGATGAACTGGGTGAAACTCCAAGGTCTATTAAACTTACATTTGGGTTTGTTTTCATTCTTCTTGAATAAGACTTCTTTTGTTGGTAGAAGGGATTGAATCCAAGTTCACTCAGTCACTGAGCCACATCCACAATCCTTTACACTTTATTTTGAGACAGGGTCTTGCTAAATTGCCAAGGCTGGCCTCAAACCTGAGATCCTCCTGCTCCAGCCTCCCAAATTGCTGGGATTACAGGTGTGTGCCACCATGCCTGGCTACAGGGCTTCTTTTAATGGTCATATTTTATCTGGAACAAAAAAAAAAATTGTGCTAGGGCCAAACAAATGATACAGTTATTTTTAGACATTTCATTTTACACTAGGTATAAGAGTTCAAAACTATGATATTTCAGTGGGTTCTATGCACCTCAGCAAACACCTGGGGGACAGTTAGATTCAGTCTTTCTAGAAATAAAACTTAGGGAAGTGTTTCCTTTAACTGTCAATTGTGGTGGTAGGGATTGAACCTAGGGACTTAGGCATGCTAGGCAAGTGGTCTACCACTGAGTCACATCCCCAGTCCTTATTTTTTCAAAACAGCATGGTAATGTGGAGGGAGCACAGCTGTGGTCTGACGTTTGGCACAGCAGGCTAACGTCAAGCACCTTAGTTTCCCTCTCTTAAAATTGAGGCCATTACTTATTCGATGTTGTAGTTGTTGAATGAGATACTTTAGCAATGAAACCAGCAAAAAGAGCAAAACAGAAAAGATGTGGAAGAAATGCTCCCCCACACAGTTTGATGGTAAAAATAAGAAGTACACGTTCTAAGGATAGACTTCTACATTTGTTAAAATTTGCATTGATATAAGGCTCAAAATAGGAAAAAATTAATCCACATATATAGTCTTAGAAGTCTGAATAATGCCCACTTACGGGGGACTTAGAAGGTGGCACAAAAGGAAATTCAGCAGGGATGGTAATTTCCTACTTTAGATCCGGATGCTGCTTACAAGGACAATAGGGAAAGTCTGTGACAGTTCAGCTACATACCTATAACTTTGACTTTTCTGAAATGTACATTCTATTTCGTAAAAATCTTGAACTTCAATAAAGACTGTTTTTAAAGAGAGAGGGATAGTGAGAGAGAGGAGAGAGAATCAATTTTATTTAGTTTTTCATGTGGCTTTCTTTGCTCCAAGACTTCATTGGGTACGTGGTGCTGGAGTTTGAACCCACGTCAGGCAAGTGCTGTGACCGCTGAGCCACTGCTCCAGCCCCTTCAATAAAGACTTTAATGGGGGCAGCTGCGGATGTCGCTCAGTAGTAGAGAGCTTAGCATGTGCAAAGCCCTCAGTTCAACCCCCTACACTGCAGGGTGGGGAAACATTTTAAAATATGCTCACTATAAAGTGTTTAAAACGCACCTTATGGGGCTGGAGCGGCGGCTCAGTGATTAGAGCACTTGCCTGGCATGTGCAAGGACCCGGATTCAAATCCCAGCACCAAGTACACAGCTAAGTGTCAGAGAAACAAAGGCCAGATGAAAAAATAAGTAAGATTGATTCTCTTTCTAAAAAAAAAAAATTAAAAAAAAACACACACAAACTATACAACCTCTCTTCTTGGAAATCTGTCCCCTAAGAACAAAGCCACTCGTATCAGTATGTAAGAATATATCCACTCTGGATGTGTACCGCATTGTGATCATGGAGAAAAGACTTCCAATAAACCATTGTGAATGCCCAACTACAGATACATGATTGGATCGAATTATTACACACTGTGAACTGCAAATCAGCTGTCCCAAAGAATGAGTCACAGATGTTCCATGAGATTTTTTTAGTGAAAGAAAAGTAAATCACAGTTTTATAAAAGAATATCAATATATGAGTCTTTGTATTTTTTTCTGTATGTGATTTTATAAGCATGGCGAGTAGGGAAAGTTATAAATGGCTAATGTGTATTGCCTAGTAGGGATGAGCAGTGAGGTTGGTGGGGTCAGTAACCAAATAAAGTTCAAGGGAAAGAAAAGGACTTTTTTTTTTTTTTAGAGAGAGAAAGAATCAATTTCATTTTATTTTTTCATCTGCCCTTTGTTTTCCCAACACTTAGTTGTGTATGTGGTGCTAGGGTTTGAACCTGGGTCCTCACACATGCCAGGAAAGTGCCCCAACTGCTGAGCCATCCCCTCCAGACCCTGATTTCACTTTTAAAAGTAAATAAAATGGTAGAAGTTTGAGGTGGTGAATATGCTAATATATGTGAATCAAAAATCTCTCATGGTACCTCATAAACGCACAAATACGATGTCAATCAAAAAATTAAATTAATTTAAAAAAAATAGAGAAGACACTAACCAACACCAAGAATTAGAAAAGAGGACATCACTGTTAATGCGGCAAGGTGAAAGTCTTCAAATAAGAATTGCTTTGTACAAATTTGAAGTATATTCCTAAGAAATTACATTTCAAGGGCTAGAGGTGTGGCTTGGTGGTGGAACACTTGCCTAGCATGTATGAGGCCCTGGTTCCCCAGTACCACAAAAAAACAACTCACTAAAATGGACGGAATAACATATACAAATCTAAATAATCTTATACCAAGTAAATAAGCTGAATCCATTCTTCAAGGACGACATCAGATATAAGGTCATTGGCAAAATCCTTAAAAACTTTACAGTAATAATGCCAATCTTGCATTATAAGGTTGGAAATAATAACAAAAGCCTAACACATCTTAAAAGAAATTTATGCGCCAACCCCACCGATTAAAATGATACAAAAATCCCAAATAAAATATTGGCAAATCAGTTCCAGCAATATGTTTAAAATATACATCATGATCAACTTGGGCTTATTCCAGGAATGCAAGCTTGGTTTAATATTTGAATATCAATTCAATTTACCAAGTGAGGAATGCCCTCATTATCTCAGTAAAATGCAGAAAGATCCTTTGATAAAACCATCCATGATGGTTTTCTTAAATTCCTTAGTAAAAATGGAGATCTTCGCTAATCTGGTAAATGATATTTACAATTAAAAAGAAAGGAAGGAAGGAAGGAAGGAAAAGCAACAGCAAACACAATATTTAACACTGAAAACTTTCCCTTAGAGATTAGTAAAGGATTGAATATTACCTAATGGAATCTCTAACCATTGCAAAAGAGCAAGAAAAAAATAAAATTTGGGGGCTGGAGTGATGGCTCAGCAGTTGTAGCACTTGTCTGGAATGCCCAAGGACCCGGCTTCAAATCCCAGCACCCCATACACAACTAAGTGTCAGAGAAACAAAGGCCAGAAGAAGAAATAAATAAAATTGATTCTTTCTTTTAAAAAAATAAAATAAAATTTTGAAATGAATGGGAAGGAAGACATATACAAACTAAAAAATTATAAAAATAAAACGTGATTAATAGCAAACTTTGGTAAATATGCTACATGCAAATATCAAATTTATTTATGTAGACTTTGCTCTGGAGCTTTATGAAAACATTCACATTGGTGGGCTCCACCCCAGAGCTTCTGCAGGTCCAGGTTGGGGCTCAAAAATTTCCATTTCTAATTACTTCCCAGGTCAGGGGACCAAACTCAGAACCATTGTTAGGCTATTAACAATGAAATTTACGGTAAAACCACTTACCTAGGAATCTAACAAAAGATGCATAAGACCTACCATAGAAACCTATAAACAATTATGGATATAAATTTAAGAGGCTCTCAATAAATGAACACTTCATTTTCAGAGATTGGAATAGTCAAAATTCTGAAGACACCAATTTGCCTCACCCTAATCTATACCTAAATTCAATCCCATTAAAGATTTCCATATAGTTTTAATTATGCAACTCAATAAGCAGATTCCAAAATGTATATTGAGGCATGGATGTGAATAAAAGGCAGATACTTAAGACAGGCTCCCTGGGTTTGAACGCTGCCTCTCTTGCCTGGTTTGTGACTACAGATAAATTGCTTAACCTTTGTGCACCTCATCTGTAAAGCAGGAAAGAACAATTATATTTCTCACATAATATAGCTATGAGGATTACATTGGTGTATACTGTTTAGATGAGTGACCAACACTTAATAAGTGCCATGTATGAGTTTCATAATTAAGAAATAAAAGATATAAAATTCAAATAGGGAAATAAAATCTATTGAATATCTTCTGAAATCCAGAAGCAGATCCATGTATATCTGGACACCTGGTTTATGACAAAGGTGGGTCCAGGGGCTGGAACGGTGGCTCAGTGGCTACGGTGCTTGCCTGGCATGCATGAGTACGGGAGTTCGAAGCCCAGCACCACGTCGTACACGTCTAAGTGTCGGAGCAACAAAAGCCACATGAAAAACTAAATAAAATTGCTCCTCTCTTTCTCTCTGTCTCTCTCACTGTCCCCTCTTTCTTTAAAAGAAACAAACAAAAAAGGTAGGTCCATAGAAGAGTCAGAAATGGATTATCTTTCCAATAAAAAGCACTGAGACAATTTGGTGCCTGCATGACAAAAAAATTAAATTTGACTTCAATTTCATACTGTATATAGAAAGTAATTCTAGGGTCTGTAGCAGTGGCTCAGTGGTTACGGCACTTGCCTGGCAAGTGTGAGGACACAAGTTCAAACCCCAGCACCACATGCACAATGAAGTATAGGAGCAATGAAAGTCACATGAAAAACTAAATAAAAGTGATTCTCTCTTTCTTTCTCTTTCTCCTTCTGTCTCACTTTCCCTCTGTCTCTAAAAAAAAAAAAATTCTAGATCGTTAGTAGACCTATTAAATAAGACAGGTAAAAGCAAAGGGTTTCGAGGATAATCTAAGAGAATACCCTCAAGATTTGAGGATAGGAAAAGCTTTCTTAAACACTTACATAAGAGGTATTAATGGTAAAGAAAAGAAAGGATAAATTTAACAATATTAAAATTAAAATCTTACGTGATTAGAGGAAACTATTAAGATAATTAGAAGTGTTGTTACTTTAAACCCAAAATGGGAAGATCTATTTTCAACTCATATAACAAAAAGGCTTGTGTCCAAAATGTGTACATCTAACCTCCCAAAACAAAAAGCAAGTTTTAGATTTAGAAAGGACAGAGAAAGGATGGATCTCTATAAATGGGATACTATGCAACAATAACAAATGGACCACAGCTACCGCAATCACAGAGCCGAGTCGTGGAAACATCATGTTGAGCGAAAGAAGTCTGACCCCCCAGTAGGTAGCATCACTCTAAAGTAAGGGGATAAATGATTGCCACAGCAGAAGGGACAGGGGCTAATGGGAGAGCAGGAGAGGGTCCTGACCAGGAAGAGAGCTCTCCGGGCGTCTGGGATGCTGGCAACTTTCTTTCTCCCGCTGTGGAGGTTACCTGGGTGTTTGCACTCCTCGTTCATCTTATTTGAGCGTTAGTGGATGATGCACTACCTGCCATGCGCTGTTTCACAATACAGAAAAGATAGAAGAGAGGACGATACGAAGGGTGCAAAAGGCCAAAATTTGAGTTATTGATTGGGGTGCTGTAATAAAAGAAGGAACTGTGGGTTCCAAGATGTCATTAGTTACCCAACTGAGAGTAGGAGCAATGTGCAAGGTGATCAAGGGGATAAAGCTGCTGGGTTCCAAAGGAGGGAGAGGCTCGGCCATGACCCGGCTGGACGCCTGGGGACAGGCCCAGCCATCTGGAGCGCAGGATTTTATGTATGAGTTTTGTGGTGCTGGGGATCAAACCCAGGGCCTTGCACATGCTAAGCAAGGACTCTATTGATGAGCTATACCCCCAGCCTAAGGAGAAACTTTTGAAAAAGTTTGTCTAGAAGTCTACAAAATTTTAATTCTGGTTCTTTTCTCTAACAATCACGGCTTCGGGATGGTTTTCCTACCAGGTCCGGTTATCATTGTTACATCTCTATTGAGGCTATGCTAAGCTATACAACACAGTGTATATATATGTATATATATATAAGAAAGAAGGACAGTGAGAGAGAGAGAATCTATTTTTACTGAGTTTTTCACATGGCTTTCGTTGCTCTGACACTTAGTTGTGTACATGGGTGCTGGGGTTTGAACCCGAGTACTTGCACATGCCGGGCAAGCACCGTAACCACCGAGCCACCACTCCAGCCCCAACATAGTACTTTTTAAAATGATCCATTAAAATGTACAAGACTTGGGTCTGGGGGTGCAGCTCGGTGGTAGAGCGCTTGCCATCATGCACAAGGCCCTGGGTTCCATCCCCAGTCCTGAAGAGAGAGAGAGAGAGAGAAAGAAAGAAAAGAAAAGAAAGACAGAAAGAAAGAAAGGAAAAAGAAAACCCTAAGACTCAGAAATCAAAGTCTTTATTTATACTCATGTGATTTGTGAAGGAAGAGACTCAGCAAAGGAAGTGGAGCTAGACAGCCAATCGGATCTTACTCTATAGATCCCACCATCGGATTTGTTTCATTGTGTTGGAAATGATCCTTGTAAAGAGAGAGTGACAAGCTCATAATTCTCAGGGGTGTTCCTTTGCAGCAGTGACTAGAAGGGGAAAAGTTCCTAAGGCATCTTGGTGTGCAACCTTGTTTCCAACGTGCACTTGTGTTCTCTGAACAAACAAGCCACTGGGGATAATGTCCCCAAATGATTTAGAGGAGGGAGAGAAGATAATGAGTTCGGGAAGGAGCTGCAGCCCTGCGGGAGGGTTCTGAATGCGCAGAGTCAGCTTTTGGAAAGACCATCTTGGAACAACTTCTAAGGAGGGAGAGGGGGAGGAGGAAAAAAGCTGGAATAGATCATGTTCAGTGATAACCCATGATCCTACAACTCAGTGGGTTTTCATTTCCTGTTGGATGAGGGCCAACCTTGCACTCTGCATCTGACTCCTTAGTTTGCAACCTAACTGCAGAATTTTCCACCTCTCTCTCTTGAACACCATTCGAATCCCCATCCCTGAGCCTCGGTTCACTGGGTTTATCTGCTGTCTCTCTCTCTCTCCCTCTGGAATGTTCTGCTCTGTGTTCCTACAGCAGCAGCGAGCCTTCCTTTCAAACTCTGCATTGTTTATGAAGCTTTCCAATTGAATCCGGACCCCACACGCTCTAAACTTCTGCACCCATCTGTTTTACGACCACTCAATTACCGCTTTAGGACATCTGTGACTTTCCTCTCTCCAAATGAATTCTAATTTTTATGTCTTCATAATTTATCTCCCTGAGCAAAACTAACAATACTGAAGGAGATTATTGTGTCATTCCATGGTGACTGACAGCATAGACCTGAGCACAAGAGATCTAGTCAACGTCTTTGCAGGGAAAGAGATGTCTCACTTCAAGTTAGCATAGTCACTTCCTGCAAAGTTGGGTTTCCAGTCATCGTTTCTGGGCAGTTGGTTACCAGGAATTCAAGAGGTCAGTACTCAAGGACACACTTCATTTGGTGCTATATGGTACGTTGAGTTGTGGCCTCTCCCAACTACGTCTCCCTGGAGACAAAGAATGTAACTTCATTTGGTTAAGGATCTTTGTAGATACAACTGAGGCGGCCACCAGATACCGGCAGAGGCAGGGAAGGATTCTCCCTGAGGCTTCCGAGGGATTGGGGACCTGCTCACTCGTTGATTTCAGACTTTAGGATTCTGGAACTGAGAGAATAGTTTTCTGTGGTTTCAAGCCACCACAATTGCGGTAATCTGTTATGGCGACCCTAAGAAATTGTCATAGCTGTTTATTCTCAATAGGTGACAGAGTAAAATCTGAACCTCCCCGACCCCGCACAGTACTAGGGTTGAACCCAGGAGTGCTCTCCCACTGAGCCACATCCCAGCCCTTTTTTTGTTTTCTATTTTGGGACAGTCTGTGGAGCACAGGCTGTGCCCTCTCTGAGTTACTCCATGTGGTATAGAACAGCGGTTTTTACGCTGTGCCTCAACCTTTTGTAAAGAAGTAGTTTGCCATAAGCTAGGCCATTTTGAGTTTCAGTGCTGAGGTGGAATGACGCAATGCCTCGTTTGTATGAGTAAACATCCACCATCTGCCTGGCACAACCATGAGGCCTAAACTGATAAACTCATCATGATAACAAGAACGACCACCCGCGAACTTAGTGAATTAATCAGAAGCACATGGGTGCACGACATACCAAGCCCATCAAACCCGTGAGCTTATTAAACACACCAGACCACCACATGGTGCAACCCGCTCGCTCAAAACCCATCAAAGAAGGGGCGCCCGGGTCACCCGGACACTCAGCACGAGCCTTGCCCAGGAAAATCGCCACAACGCAGGCCCTCTGAATCTCCGTTCTTGGGCTTGAGGGGAGTATGGTTTCTCCTGCCCACGACAAACACACAAGGCTTACTCCGAGCTGACACAGTGAAACTACCCTCAGTTTGAAGCCTGGCCTAGAATCAGTTCCTGCACTTTGACTGCTCTGTGCCCTGAACAAGTTCTTTGGCTGGTAATATTATCTGATCACCTACAGCGACTCTCTGCATCCGTGTCTGCTCTCTGCCTCTGCTCTTAGATCAGCCTCCAGAACCGGTGTTGCCACCTGAACCCTTCCTTAGTCTTTCTGTAACACACACACACACACGTGAAGAGTGATGTGTGACTTGAGTGTTGCACATATTAAGAATTAAGATTGGAATAAAAGAACCTCCAATGACCTGGCTAATGATTACCAAGTGACCCGCAAGCATTCAGTGAACTTCACTGTCAAACTGGTGTAGTCTGTGAATTTATTGTTATTCTGACGTTATGGAAAGACACAGTTGTGTTTGGTCTATGTTAATGACATACGTACTCACGACAGTGTCACTAATTCATCAAGGCTGGCCTTTAACTTGTGATCCTCCTGCCTCAGCCTCCTGAGTTGCTGGAATTACAGGTATGTGCCACTGCGTTGTTTTTTAAATAACTGTTTAAAAAAACTGAAGTACATATACACAATGGATTTTTACTCAGCCATAAAGAAGAAAGAAATTATGGCATTTGCCGGTAAATGGATGGAACTGGAATGAGCCAGACCCAAAAAGTCAGGGGTTAAATGTTTTCTCTCACATGCAGAAGCCAGACCAAAATAAGGGAGAATGGTGACTGGGGGGGAAACAGGAGCATGGAAGGGAGATTAGTGACATAGAGAAGGTTTGAGGGGGAGGGAGAAGGGAGGAATGTTGGAAGGAATCTGACCAAACTTTCCGTGTACCACAGGGAATCCCACCTTTGTGTCTAGCTATAATGCACTGATTCAGAAAATATAAAAAAGTAGAAGAAAGATCGGTAAAGATAAGAGAACGGGGAGAGGGAGAGGGGAAGTACTGGGGAATAAATTGGGGCAAATTTTATTCCATGTTTGTATAATTGTGTTCAAAATGCACCCCAATAATATGATGTATAACTAAAATGAATTTAAAAAATAAACTGTTTAAGATCTGGGTCTTTATTTTCTAAAGAAAGAGGTTCAGTGAGAGAGAGTGAGAGAATCAATTTTATTTAGTTTTCATGTGGCTTTCATTGCTCTGACTTCATTGTGTACGTGGTGCTGGGGTTCAAACCTGTGTACTTGCGCATACCAGGCAAGCACCGTAACAGCCGAGCCACTGCTCCAGCCCAAGATCTGTATCTTAATCCATCCAGGCTTCAATAGTAAAATACCCTAAATTGGATGGTTTATAAACATCAGAATTTATCGCTCACAGTTTCTTTTTTTTTTTCCCCACATTTATTAGAAGTATATTGCGATACAGGATACAGATAAGGAGGAAACATTGTCAAAACTGTAGCAATCATTGTGTATAAACTTTGATAACCAGGGGTAATGCTAACACATAGATAAGCTACTATGGGTTTCATCTAATGCAGTTTCCCCCAGAAGAACTCATGTGTTAAATGAACTCATAGGAGTCTGGTGACGGGGAAGATGGGGGAACCATTCCAGAAGCTGATGTTATTCCTACACTAGATACCCATTTATCGCTCACAGTTTCTGGAAACCAGGTAGTCCTGATTCCCAGAAGGCCATTCCTGTGTCTGCACCTAGTAGAAGGGAGGAGGCTCTCCTGGCCTTTTCTAAGACAGCACTAACCCTATCCATGAAGGCCCCACCCCTATGGTCTAATCACCTCCCAAACACCATTAGCTCCTGGGTGAGGATCTCAGCCTGTGAGCATCACCATTCAGACCTTAGCACTCTGCACAGAAGAAATGAAATATACCAGATGGAAACATAGACGCTATAAAATCTCCTGTTTTACACAATAACCAGATAGAAGTGACATTTTTTTCAGTTATGTGCTGTCCTGGCAGAGTTGAGGGATCAGTTCCTGATCCTTCACTGAGATCGCAATGAGAGCAACAAAGCTATAACACGACAAAGCTATAGGTGTCCCGTACCCGGATCTCAAGACCAGAAAAACAATTACTGTATGCTGGGAAACAATTTTGGAACGGCCACAAATGCTTACCAAGAGCAGCTGCACAGCAGGAGGGAGAGGGAGAAGTGGGAGGAAAAGAGGAGGAGGAGGGGGCAGCAGGGGCGCTTCTGCTTCCTTGGTAAACTTCAAAAAGTGGCTCTCAGCTGCTGGAATTCACCTGAGCTCCCTGCCCTGTGGTCTTTTCGACACCATGGAGATGTTCTCCTCAATAGTCAACAGCAGGAGCTGGGGCTGTCACTCAGCAGTAGAGCCCTTACCAGGAGGCACGCAGGAGGCACCTGGTCCCATCCCCAGCACTGAACGTACACACGCACCAACAGCACAATTTCTCACGGGTTTCGGAAATCTCTAACTTCTTCCAAAGGCTCACCCAGCAAAATCTCCCCAATTTAAACTTGTTAGGAACTTTAATGACCAGATGATTATACTTTTTAAAATCTCTAGCAAAGAGGGGCTGGAGCAGTGGATCAGCGGTTTCGTTGCTTGCCTGGCAAGGACGAGGACCCGGGTTCAAACCCCAGCACCATGAACACAACTAAGTGTTGGAGCAACGAAGGCCATGTGAAAAACTCAATAAAGTTGTTTTTCTCTTTCTCTGTCTCTCTCAAGTACTAATAAATAAATGAATAAATGATAAAAAAAAACTCTAGCAAAGACAAATATGATCTACAGTACTAAGAAGCAGATCAACAGTTGCTGGGACTCAGGGTGGGGTGTTGAAAGAGACACAGGCATTTTCTGGGGTGAGGGAAGATATACTTTGATATTACTGCTGATTACATAGGGCTTTAACGTTGGACCTCAGCAAATGGTATGCTTAAAATGTGTGCATGGTGCTCCGTGTAAAGTGAGTCAATAAAGGTCATTAAAAGTAAACAGAGGGGCTGGAGCAGTGGCTCAGCAGCTGGAGTGCTTGCCTGGCATGCATGAGGACCCGGGTTCAAACCCCAGCACCATGAATACAACTACATGTTGGAGAAATAAAGGCCAAATGAAAAAAATAAAGTTGATTCTCTCTTTAAAAAAAATGTAAACAGAATCTGTCAGCCTTGTGACCTTCGCTTCACTACCACCTTGGAACGATCACACAGAAGCATCTAATTGGCAGAATCTCATCTGTGAAAAGGAGCAATCTAACAATGTACACAAGATGCCACCTGCGTCTTCTCACCCCTAACCCTAGCTGCAAAGGAGGCTAGCAAAGGGCATTTGGTTGTAGTTTCCATGTTTTATGTCAAGGAATGGACACTGGAAGGGAGATGGTACAGATATTCAGCTAAGCCTGGTCCTTCAGTATAAATTCCTTCTTGTCCCTTGAGTATATTCAATAAGTCAGAATCACGGGTCAAGCCTGCTCATATAGGTGTGCACATACATGAATCCTGCTCCCGTGGACCAACGCTACGCTCAGGGACAGTGAACTATAATTCATAAAATGAAACATAGCTACTGATGAGAGCTGCCCAGAATAGAGTTATTTTTAGTATATAGACCAGTTTGGTTGTGTTTTTCCATAAGTTAAGGTGGCAGGCCTGGTTTCTAGTCCTGAAATTCACTAAACCATTACTTCCTGTTTGAAAAATTGTGTTCCACTTTTGTTACTCAGAGAAGGGACCTACTCTTGGATCATATTATTCTTTTTTTTTTATTTAAAGAGAAAGGGACAGTGAGAGAGAAAGAGAGAGAGAGAGAGAGAGAGAATCAGTTTTTATTGAGCTTTTCACACGGATTTCATTGCTCTGACGCTTAACTGTGTACGTGGGTGCTGGGGTTTGAACCCGCGTACTTGTGCATGCTGGGCAAGCGCCACAACTGCTGAGCCACCTCTCCAGCCCCTCATATTATTAATACAGAAAAATGACTCATATACAGAGCCTACAGTTATACTTAAAATAACATAATTTTTCCTCTTTTTTTTTTGGAGGTGGTGTGAATATTCAGCCCAGGTTCTCCCACACTCTACCACTAAGCTTCAACCCAGCCCCTCCATTTCATATTTTTTTTTAAAGAGAGAGGTACAGGGGCTGGAGCGGTGGCTCAGCGGTTTCGTTGCTTGCCTGGCAAGCACGAGGACCCGGGTTCAAACCCCAGCACCACATACACAACTAAGTGTTGGAGCAACTAAGGCCATGTGAAAAACTAAATAAAGTTGTTTCTCTAAAAAAATTAAAAAAAAAATAGAGAGGGACAGTGAGAGAGAGAGAGAGAATCAATTTTATCTACTTTCCCTTGCAGCCTTTGTTGCTCCGACACTCTGTTGTGTACGTGGCACTGGGATTCAAACCCTAGGACCCGTGCATGCAAGGCAAGTGCTGCAACCACTGCGCCGCCGCTCGTTTTTTATATTGGCTAGATTTATAGCGCAGAACTTTCTTCAATGATCTGTACTTAAGTACCAGGGGTGGAAGGGGCAGGGCATGAATCAATTATTCTCATGGCCAAATAATCCTCAGAGATTGTAAGTGGGGTGTTTTGCTCTCCTACTCATAGTCATGTACACTTAGGTATAAAGAACAAAACACAGAAACTAATGAGGAATGTTCAGCAGGCCTGGGAAGGAGTTGCCCCCCCTTGAGAGCCACTGACACAATCAGTTGTGCAATAGGACAAAGAGCAAGATTCACACAAATTGTCCATGTTCATTGATTGTGCTTCTGCAATATGTATCACATCCAGAGAGAAATAAAATTTAATTAAAGCAATGTGGAATTGTGGCTGTTGCTTATTTGATTTTTGCCAAAGCCAGAAATACAAATCAAATCATTGTTGTCTAGAAAAATTACATCTCTATCTCTAAGACAACACTCCTGGGTCCTTTAACCCTGACTTCAGGAAAAACTAACACAGAAAGAAACAAATTATGAGACAGTACTTTATTCTATTAAAGAATTTATTGGCAGTTTGCAGAACTGGAGGCACCCAAGGCTTATTTCATTGAAGACACATAGGAAAAAATAATTTGCAAAACTCAGAAGTCCAGTTCATGTGGTCTCCAGGGCAACTGATCAGTCTGTTAAGAAACAAACTCACTTAGAAAACTTGACAATGCATAATATGTACCATAAAAATCAGCAGCACAGTTAGATGCAGCTGTTACCCTTAGCACAAAGTACAAGCAGTAACAGACAAAAGGGAGAAACGCAATCAGATTTGTTAAGGAATATCTAGAGGTGTTTAAAGTAAGCCTGACGCAGCTGTGCACACCTATAATCCTGGCAATTTGGGAGGCTGAGGATCACAAGTTTGAGGCCAGCCTCAGCAACTTAGTGAGACCTGTCTCAACATAAAAAAAAACAAAAAAAAAACCCAAAAAAACAGAAAGTGCTTGGGATGTAGCTCAGCAGTAAAGTGCCCTGGGTTCAGTCCCCAGTACCGGGGGCAGGTGGGGGGAGAGGGGGTCATGATTGACAACCTAAATTGAAGATAAGCACTGGAAATGACAAATCCTGTTAGCCAACTTTGTGAAACAGATTAACAGTTTCTTGTAAATATACACTTACCATATAACCCAAGAATTCTCAAGAAAAGGAAAATAAATGCTAATATTTATGTACGAATTTAAGCAGTGTTGTTTATCGTAGTGCAAAACTGTAAAACCTATTCACCTTTATTCATATTTTTTAAAAAAACAAACCATCCAGACCGAATAGCAGCAGTCCTACCATTTATCAGGCTAGGATGGCAAAAGAAAAAAAAAAAAAAAAAAAAAAAGTCAGCTCCAGGGTTTCTAGGCAACATCATTTCGCCCAAGGTCAGCGAGCAGAAGTAAAGCGCACACTGTGCTGCTGTGCTCTCTTCCTACTGCTGGCCCCAGACCCACTTTGCACTCCCCCTCCTTTATGGGGTACTCGGTTACTAAACTAAACAGCACCCACTCCTTGCTTAATCCCCACTTCCTCTAATCTCTCCTCAAAAACAGCTGATGGAGAGCTGCCTGCAGCTTTCCTGGGGATCTCCTGAGAGTCCTCGGAAGCCCCGTGTCCGCGGCACTTCACGGTTCTTCACCGGCAACCCGACTGTGGCAGACTACACACTTGTTCTCAACAGTTTGTCCCATCAGGCCCTCACAATGTCCCAAGTGCTGGAAATAGAGCTGATCGTAGGTGGAAGGATAAGCAAACCTGTTCTAGTCATTCAATGGGATACTATTCAGCAGGCAATTAAAAAAAGGGGGTACTGGGCTGGAGCGGTGGCTCAGTGGTTATGGTGTTTGCCTGGCATGTGCAAATACACAAGTTCAAACCCCAGCACCACATACACAACGAGGTCTCAGAGCAACAAAAGCCACATGAAAAGCTAAATCAAATTGATTCTCTCTCTCTCTTTAAAAAAAAAAAAAAGGGCTACTGATGTATACGACAACATTGATCAATCTCAAAAAAATCCGTTATGCTTGGAACAGGCATCCAAGGAACAGAGCTCTTTGCTCCTCTCTCAGAATGAACGGAAAGAAGAAATCAGATGCTTATGCCCAAGAAAAGCAGGATTTCATCCAACACTTCTCTCAGATGGTCAAGGTGCTGACTGAGGATGGGATGGGCACCCAGGACAGGGGAAGGAGGTCCTGGAGCGTAATGCCTTTGGAGGCAAATACAAGCGGGGTTTGACGGTGGTGGTAGTATTCTGGGAGCTGGTGGAACCAAAAACTAGGATGCTGATAGTCTCCAGAGGGCCCTGACAGTGGGCTGGTGTGGAACTGCTGCAAGCTTCCTCCTGGTGTCAGATGACATATGGATTTGTCCCTTACCCACCGAGGGCAGCTCTGCTGGTATCAGAAGCCAGGCATAGGTTTGGATGCCGTCAATGATGCTCTGCCTACTAAAGTTCTACTGCTGCGAACAACCCCACTACCTGAATTTGGTTGAGCTCTTCCTGGAGAGTTCCTATTGGGCAGACCCTGGACCTCATCACAGCCCCGCAGGGCAATGTGGATCTTGGCAGATACACTGAAAAGAGGTACCAATCCATTGTCAGTACAAGACAGCTTTCTGTTCCTTCTACCTGCCTATCCCTGCTGCCATGTATGTGGCAGGCATTGATGCAGAGAAGGAACATGCGAATGCCAAGAAAATCCTGATTTCAGATTCAGGATGATTACCTTCAGCTCTTTGGTGACCCCAGTGTGACGGGAAAGGTGGGCACTGACATACAGGACAACAAGGTGCAGCTGGCTGGTGGTTCAGTGTCTGCAGTGGGCCACTCCGGAACAGTGCCAGATCTTGCAGGAGAATTATGGGCAGAAGGACACCAAGAAGGTGACCCAGGTGAAAGCGCTGTATGAGGAGCTGGATCTACCAGCTGCGTTCTCGCAGTATGAGGAAGACGGTTACAACCACCTGATGAGTCTCATCGACCAGTGTGCTGCGCCCTGCCCCCTTCCATCTTCCTGGGGCTACCAACAAGACCTACAAGCAGAAAAAGTGACTTCAAGGGCAGGGAGGGAAGGCTCTCAGTAAATTATTGTGTAACCTTCCAAAAAAACCCGTTATGCTGAATAAAAAGTGTGTTATTCCATTCGTATGATTCCAGAGGAAGCAGAGGAATCTATAGTGGTAGAAATCTCATCACTGGCTGCCATGGACCAAGGATTCGGAGTGAGGTTGGCTACAACCAGCACATGGGGGCCTTCCTGGGAGGGGAATGGAAATGTACACACATTTACTAAGTGGTCGACCCACACGATTAGCATGTGCTGATATTATGTGAAAATCATCCTTCACTGAAGTTCAGCAAAAGCCTAGGTGTTGATCCAGGGTTGAGGTGAGTTGCAGGTTAGGGTTTGCAGCTGCTGAACAGTTACCAGGGAGACTTGGAATATAACTTCAGATTTACCTTTTTATACCACTGCACTCCGGATGATTTCAGCTACTGTAAGTGCAGAATGTTCATTGGTCCTTACATGGAATTGTCCCTGTTATCAGCATTATTGATTATAACCCCCCTATCAGAATAATAACACCTGGTGGGAGGTGACTTGGTCTATACTCCCTGGGGGGGGTTACCTGTCAATCATAAAGAACAAATAAGGGGGGGCTGGAGTGGTGGCTCAGCGGTTGGTGCACTTGCCTGGCAAGTGTGAGGACCTGGGTTCAAACCCCAACACCACATACACAAGTAAGTATTGGAGAAACAAAGGCCAGAGGAAAAAATAAATAAAACTGATTCTCTTTTTTCTCTCTCACAAGTAAGACTGGAGATGGGAACTTCCTTGAATTTCCAGTGCGGCCACATCCTCTGTGCTTTTCTTAGGCATGGCCCGTGGAACGCAGAGGCACAGAGCTGCACCTGAGATGCTGCCACACGTCCTCTGCAGTGGCCTTTGGGACCAGTGTTGACTGAGCTTCCACACAGACTGTTGTCACTGTGTTCTGCGGTGCCGTGTAGTTTAGTGGACCTTGCCTCCAGGAAACTCTTAACTGCTTCCTCTGCTCTTCAAAACAGCTCAGTGTCCTTACGCCAAAAAGTCTCAATAACAAGCTAACGCAGAACTCCAGGGGAAGGCACAGGTGTCCTGCTCATACCACTAACCCTCTAGCAGTCCTCCTTGCCCCCTAGCCCACGGCTGCCTATTTACTGAGCTGTATCCACGTGCACTTTTTTTTTTTTATGAGAGAGAGAATCAATTTTATTTAGTTTTTCACGTGGCTTTCGTTGCTCCGACACTTCGTTGTGTACGTGGGTGCTGGGGTTTGAACCCGCGTCCTTGCGCGTGCCAGGCAAGCGCTGTCACCGCCACCACTCCAGCCCTCCACATGCACTTTTGATGTATTTGGAAGGGCAAGGCAGGCTCTGGCAACGGACAACCATCGCTACACACGCTCCTTGCTGACGACCAACAGACTCAAGTGCCTTCACGGCCACGGTGCGCACAGGCTCCTGAACAAACTCTCTGCAGGGCGCAGTGCCATGGCGGCCACACCTTCAGCTTTCCCACAAAAGAATCAAAGTATCGGGGGGAGCCACTGACAGATGAGAGCCCCAGCGCCACCAGAGGACACCTCTTCCTCTCTGTCCCAGCGCATCCAGGCACAACTGATTTTCAGGTCCGTGCTCCAAGTTTCACTTTCAAGAGAAAACAATTCTGGTGTTTTCTCCCAGCAACACTCCGGACTCATCTGCAATCTTGGGGAGGAAGGGCCTCAAGAAATTCTTGATCGGTTTGGAGACATCCTCACCTGGAACGGAGTAAAGGTTGAACATCCCTAACCCCGGAGTCCAAACTCCAAAACTCTTTTGTGAGTCGACAGGACTCAATCACAGGTTGGAAATTTCATAATTGGCCTCATGGGACAGGTTGTAGTCAAACCTCAGGTCCTGTGCTGGGATGG